>WTSP01023484.1:15124-34173 GCA_025331215.1 Actenoides lindsayi | reverse complement strand
TGGTAGTAACTCTAAACATGGGGTGTTATCACTGCTAGAAGCAGACACTGTCTGTGAGAACAGGCTGCTGACTTCAGGAAGTGCAGTTAGTTAGAAGAACTGAGCTGAAAGGCAAAATTACTGAACATAATTAGTTCTGTTCTCACTCAAACCAGGACATAAATACAAATAAATACATAAACATAAACATTTTCTCTAGTACTTCATTTACAGAAAACATAGCTGTCAACAGTCTGAAAACTTAACAAGGGAAAACATTTTAACCTGAATTGAAGCTCTACTGCTCTAGAGATAGTGTGTGACGATGCAATGCCAAGGACTAGGCTACATTATGATGAATTACAGGTATCACAAGGAACAGCATGTGGGAAAAAGGACATAAAAGAAGCTAGAGGTGATAAGCACCAAAAAGCAAGGGAGATGTGCAATTATAAATGTGAAGACAATGTCTGTTTATGGGATGGAGAGGTCAGAAAAAAAAACAACTGGAATGACAAAGGACGAATTGATCCACAGCTTGCAGTTCCCAGATCACTCCCCTACCGGTAGAGAGAGGAGATGTCATTGTTTGAACTCCTATCTAATGTGAGATGGCAGCTACTTCTCTCTGTTGACTGTTAGGAGGTGATGAGTAATGCATACCTTGCATTACAGAAAAGTGATGCATAGTCTGTTAACTACAGCCAATGAATGGTATGAAATCCAATTTGTCTCTCAGCTTCAGTAGTCCTGGTCACATAGGAGACACAATAACAGGGTATGAGTGCCATAATTTCTGTAGGAAAAACTGGATAATGAATTTGCCATGTATTATTTTAAAATATACTTTCTTCATTATTCAGATGATAAATAATCATAGAAGTAAGAAAAATCCTTTTGCATAATATGTAAGCCATCATGCATGACTTTTTGGAAGTCAAATATGTTACTTTGAGGTTTTGCTTGAATGTACTCTGAATGTAGATGTTTAGGCATAGTTATTTAATTAAGAATACTACTGATCTTTCGCAGTGAAAGATAAAAGTGCTCTTCTGGTCTAATGATCTTAAGTAATTTGAAAAGCAGTATATTAAGCTGACTGTTCCATGATTGAAACTTTGAGATCAGTTAAACTTAACAGTCAATTACATTACACTAGTACAATATGTTTTTTGTTGTTTTTTGGTTTTTTTTTTAATCTAATTATTCTTTTAGAAAGAGGGAGCAGTTGTCTAATTTCTACAGCATCCCCTATAGAATTGGATTGGGATTCCAGTGCTCACTTGTACTTAATCCTTCAGGATTCAATGCATTGCATACTGGACTTAATAAAGAATTCATGTGCATGTGCCCTAACACAGTGTGATTTCTTTGTGAAAATGGAGACAATGAAACAAAGCAAAAATCCCTCTTATAGCAATGTTTCTTTACACCTCCTTCACCTATTGCCCTGGCCATTTGTTATTGAACACAAAAACTATACTCCATAGATGATGAGCATTTTTATGTAATTAGTGGTGCTCACCATTTCACTATGCCATGTAATTTGTAATAGTGGCTAAGATGTGTGCTTACATAAGCAATGCCCACACATAACTTTTAGAGGTATTTACACTCTCAAATTCTGCTAAGGCATTAAAAAACACAGTTCATACAAACAAAAGGAGTACAAATTGCTGTAGAAGGATTATTATATCTAATTTGTACCTTATTTATTCACTCAGGCTGCAGAGTTGTAACAGAAGATTTGTCATTACTTTGCAATTTGTACTTCATGAATAGCATCACTAATCACAAGGTTTCTGTGATTTCAGTTTCCAGTGAAAATTCTATCATTTCCACCACATAAACAAGTCTTTAATGCATAGAAGGTCTTTTCCCACCACTACCGCTACCATGATTATAAGTTCATATGTTGTGAATGTTGATTTTGCCAGATATTTTCTGTTGTTAGATACTTGTACATTTTGGAAAATGAGTGGAAGTCATTTGGGTTAAGTAAGCCACAGCCTTTTTTCCTGTTGTTTTGCTCCTGTTCTCATAGCCAAGGAGCAGTAGTGCACATGTCATAATGGAGTGGGGAGAGCTTGAAGAGCCATGCCATTAAACAGTGCATTAAGCAAAGCCTCTTCAGACAGTCCATTCTGAGGAGAGGTCTCCATACAAACAAAGCTCTTGAGATGCACTTTGTTGTGTTCTTACCATTCAGAAAAGCACTATTATTCTGTGTCTGTGACTCGGTGCACGATATTTCAATTGGTTCCATTTCACTGGTTTTACAGGGAACAATAAAAGAGGCCTCTTGTTCCTGGCCATCCAGCATGAGAACAGACCATGCTGAATCTCAGTCATCAAGCGTTTAAAAGCCTTATAAAATATTTTATGTATTCATACCTTTTAGAAGTCATAGACAAACAATCTTGTTACATGAAACCAAAATTATTTGTTTAATTATAGTAGTACTGGTCACATACTATAAATCTTAACCAAAAAATGTTTAGGAATTAGTGCACTTAAACTTACATATAAAACAGCAGAAGAAAATCTCTGACATATTTTTAAAAGTTTGTGTTGCAAACATGAGCAGCTGTTTTCTGACTAACATAAGAAATACAGAAAACAAGTCTCTTAATATTTTTTCAAGGAAAGAAGTCTTAATAATATGGAAAAAGCTCTGTGCTATAGTGTTAGCACTCTTACTATTTTCAGCCATGATAGGAAGAGCAAATTATTCTCATGAATGTGATGTAAAAACACACTGGTAGGCTCTGCACCCACCAGTTCAGATGCAGCTTCACAGATGGAGCTTTCCTGGGAACATGCTGCCACTCAAGCATTGAGCTGCAGGGTGTCAGATGGAGCAGTGAGCACACCTGTGGGAGGTGTGCCCAGGTAGAAGAGCTCCTCTGAATAGTGGCAGAGCTCTGGGAGGACTTAAGAGGGCTAAGAATTATCAGGGAGTGAGAGAAAGTGATAGATCTCTGAAATTGCACCCTGTCCTCTACTCCAGCCTTCCCTGAAACAAACCCATCAGGCATCCAGAGCTCCTGATACACAGGACTTCTCATCTTCTATCTGCAGGGCTGATCACAGTGATTTAGAGGACAGGGGCCAATGGAGACAAGTTCCTCCCTGATGTGGCAGGCATGTCTCCCCAGCAGCCCCTCCAACCCTCTCACGTGCCCTTGAAAAATAGGTATTGTATCCTACAGGAGGAACTGACTAGTAACAAGGCCCTACAGAAGGAACTGGTTAACAGGGAAGATGGTTCACCTGGGCCAAGGGTGTCACTGAGGCTAAGTCACCCACTCATCAAAAACTGATCCTGTAAAGAAAATCAGATTGGTCATTGTCATGGGTGACTGACTCCCTTTGGAGGGGTGTAGAGGCCACAGTATGCAAACTGGACCACGTTCATAGGGAAGCCTGCTGCCTCTCTAGGGCCTGAGTAAACGATGTGCCTAGAAAACTTCCCACCCTGGTGAGGCCTTCAGACTATTACTCACTTTTGGCTTTTCAGGTGGGGAGTGATGATGTGGCCCCAAGCACTACAAAAATAATTGAGAGACTTTAGGGTCTTGGGACAACTGGTTAAGGGATCAGGAGCACAAATCATGTTCTCCTCCATCCCTCCAGTTATAAGGATTGATGAGGGAGTTAACAGGAGGTGTCAGCAGATCAATTCCTGGCTCCAAGCCTGGTGTTATAAACAGGGCTTTGGGTTCTTTGATCATGGGCTGGTATACACAACACCAGGCCTTCTGGCAATGGACAGGATCCACCTGTCTCAGAGGGAGAAAAGGTACTGGGACAAGAATTAGCAGGGCTCATTGAAAGAGCTCTAAACTAGATTGGAGAGGGTTTATAGCTGAGCCTGCTAGGGTTAGGATTGGGGCAAGTATGACAGTATTTGTAGGATGGTATGCTAGTCAGGACTGTCATGCTACTGCTTCGCTGAAGGGCTGGAGGCATGGGCCAGCCATGGAAACACCTGAGAATGGTCAGGTAGGAATTAGGGCTTCCACCCACAAAAAGGTGTAGGGAACATTAGCCCAGATGAAGTTCATCTACACTAATGCATGCAGCATGGAGAACAAACAGGAGGTTCTAGAAGCCATGGTGCATCAGGAAAGCTATGATATAGTAGCTATCACTGAAGTATGGTGGGACATCTTGCACAACTGGAGTGCTGCAATCAATGGCTATAAGCCCTTCAGAAGTGGTAAAGGAAAGAGAGGTGGTGGGGTGGCCCTGGATGTTAGGGACTGTTACAACTGCTTAGGGCTTAATTATAATGATGATGTGGTTGAATGTCTATGGCTCAGAATCAGGGGGAAGACTAAAAAGGCTGATATTGTGATAGGAGACTGTTATAGACCACCCAATCAAGACAGAGAGGCAGATGAAACATTCTCTAAGCAGCTGGGAGAAGTCTCAGATTCACCTGCCCTTGTACTTGTTGGGGACTTCAACTGCCTAGGTATATGCTGGAAATACAACACACTAGAGAGGAAACAGTCCTGGAGGTTCCTGGAACATGTCAAGGCTAACTTCCTTACACAGCTGGTGAGTGAATCTACCAGATAAAGCACCCTGCTGGACCTGCTTTTTGTGAACAAAGGACTGGTGGAGGATATGACAGCTGAAGGCCATCTAGAGCACAGAGATCATGAAATGATTGAGTTCTGCATTCTTAGAGAAGTAATGAGGGGAGCAGCAGAACTGCCACCTTGGACTTCCAAAGGACAGACTTTGACTTGTTTAGGACACTGCTTGATAGAGTCCCTTGGGAGGCTATGCTGAAGGGTACAGGAGTCCAGGAAGGCTACACAGTCTTCAAGAGAGAAGTCCTGGAGGCACAGGAGTAGGCTGTCCTCATGATCCGTAAAATAAGCCAGCGGCAAAGAAGACTGGCCTGGCTGAACAGGGAGCTTTGGCTACAACTCAGGTATACTAGTAGAATTTATGGCCATTGGAAGAAGAGGCAGGCCATGCTTGATGACTACACAGATGTAGTGAGGCTATGCAGGGAGAAAATTAGAAAGTCCAAAGCCCAGCAAGAAATTAATCTGGCTTTGACTGTAAGAGACAACAGGAACTCTTTCTATAAATATATTAGCAGTAAAAGAAGGACCAGGGAGAGCCTCCATTCTCTATTAGATGCAGGAGGAAACATGGTAACTAGGGATGAGGAAACGGGTAAGACTCTTAATGCTGCCTTTGTCTCAGTTTTTAGTAATAGGGCCAGTTGTAATCTGGGAATCCAGTCCCCTGGGCTAGATGACAGAGACTTGGAGCAGAATTATCCCCCTGCAATCCAG
Organism: Actenoides lindsayi; assembly: GCA_025331215.1. Taxonomy (NCBI): domain Eukaryota; kingdom Metazoa; phylum Chordata; class Aves; order Coraciiformes; family Alcedinidae; genus Actenoides; species Actenoides lindsayi. The sequence goes on along the minus strand of WTSP01023484.1, from coordinate 28,873 downwards.
GAAGAGGTGGTCCATGTTCTGCTACATGACTTAGATGTGCACAAGTCTATGGGACTGGATGGAATTCACCTGAGAGTTCTGAAAGAGCTGGCAGAGATTCTCACCAAAACACTTTCCATCATTTTTCAGCAGTTACGGCTGAGGTCCCAGCAGATGGGAAATTAGCCAGTGTAACACCCATCTATAAGAAGGTCTGGAAGAAGGATCCAGGAAGCTACAAGTCTGTCAGTTTGACTTCAGTGCTTAGGAAGCTGATGCAGCAGACTGTTTTGAGTACCATCACACAGTACATGAAGGACAATTAGATAATCAGGCCCAGCCAGCATGGGTTTATGGAGGGCAAGTCCTGCTTGACTAAGCTGATCTCTTTCTACAACATAGTCACCTGCTTAGTGGATGAGGGAAAGGCTGTGATGTTGTCTGCCTGGGCTTTAGTAAAGCCTTTGACACCATCTTGCACATCATTCTCCTAGAGAAACTGGCTGCTCATGGCTTGGATAGGCATATGCTTCACTGGATAAAAATCTGGATGGCTGGGCCCAAAAAGTGGTAGTAAATCGAGCTAAATCCAGTTGGCGGATGGCCACGAGTGGTGTCCCTCAGGGTTCAGTACTGGGGCCAGTTCTGTTTATTGGAGACCCGGATGAGGGGGTCAAGCACACCCTTAGTAGGTTTGCAGATGACACCAAGCTGTGTAGAAGTGCTGATCTGCTCGAGGGTAGGGAGGGTCTGCAGAGGGATCTGGACAGACTAGATCAATGGGCCAAGGACAATGGTATGAATTTCAATAAGGCTGAATGTCAGATTCTGCACTTTGGCTACAACAACCCACTGCAGTGCTACAGGGTAGGGGAAGAGTGGCTGGAAATCTACTCAACAGAGAGGGATCTGAGGTGTTGATTGATAACTGGCTGAAGATGAGCCAGCAGTGTGCCCAGGTGGCCAAGAAGGCCAAAGGCATCCTGGCCTGTATCGGGAATAGTGTGGCCAATAGGACCAGGGGAGTGATTCTACCTCTGTCCTCAGCACTGGTGAGACCATATCTTGAGTACTATGTTCATTTTTGGGCCTCTCACCACAAGGACACTGAGGCACTAGAGCGTGTTCAGAAGAAGGACAACAAAACTGGTGAAGGGCCTAGAGCACATGTCTGATGAGGAGCAGCTGAGAGAGTTGACGTTGTTTAGCTTGGAGAAAAGAAGGCTCAGGGGAGACCTTATCGCTCTCTACAACTACCTGAAAGGAAGTGGGGCTCAATCTGTTCTCCCAAGAACAAGTGACAGAACAAGAGGAAATGGCCTTAAGTTGCACCAAGGGAAGTTTAGATTAGATATGAGGAAGAATTTCTTTATCGAACAGGTTATCAGGTACTGGAACGGCTTGCCCAGGGAGGTGGTTGAGTCCCCATCCCTGGAGGTATTTAAATGTCTGGAAGACATAGTGATGAGGTGTATGTTTTAGTCAAGACTGTGATATGGTTTAGACTGGAACTTTGTCATGGATGGCTATGTACTATTTAAGAAAGACAGAGCAACAAGGTACATATTAATTCCTGGTTCTATCCAGGGAGGAGGTAGGACAGATTGAAAGCTTGTGGGTAAGAATTAAGGGACATGCAATTGGGGGTGAAACTGTTGTGGGTGTCTACTATAGACCGCCAATCCAAGAAGAAGATGTTGATGAGGCCTTCTACAGTCAACTGGAAGTAGCCTCTAGATCACACTCCTTAGTACTTATGGGTGACTTCTATCACCCTGATATTTGTTGGAAAGCCCACACAGCTAAGCATATTCAGTCCAAAAGTCTCTTGCCGTGCATCGATGATAACTTTCTAATGCAGTTAGTGGAGGAAGCAACAAGGAGAGGTGTAGTGCTGGACCTTGTATTAACAAACAAAGAAGGTCTGGTTGGGGACATTAAGGTTAGGAACAGCCTTGACGTCAGTGACCATGACATGGTGGAGTTTAGTATTTTACAAGGAAGAAGCAGGGTAATAAGTAGGAATACAACCCTGGACTTCCACCGGCCTAACTTTGGACTCTTCAAAGATCTACTTGTAGGAATCCCATGGGCTAAGACTCTGGAAGGAAAGGGAGCCCAAGAAAGCTGCTCAATTTTTAAATACCATTTCCTCCAAGCCCAAGATTAGATTCCTTCAAGTAAAAAATAGGGTAGAGGTGGTAAAAGATCTTCATGGATGAGCAAGGATCTTCTGAAGAAAGTCTCTTGGAAGAAAGAAATTTACAGTTCGTGGAAGACAGGACTTGCGACTTGAGAGAAATATAGGGACATTGTCAGGGTTTGTAGGAAGGCTACAAGAAAGTCTGATGCCTTCTTAGAACTTAAACTGGCAAAGGAAGTAAAAGAGAAGGAGAAGGGCTTCTTCAAATATTGGCAATGGATTCAAGCTCAAGTACATGAAGTTCCACCTCAACATTAGGAAGAACTTTACTGTAAGGGTTACAGAACACTGGAACAGACTCCCGAGAGATGTTGTGGAGCCTCCTTCTCTGGAGGCTTTCAAGACCTGTCTGGATGCTTTTCTGCATGGTCTGCTCTAGTTTTGTCCTGCTCTGGCAGGGGGGTTGGACTCGATGATCTTCGGAGGTCCATTCCAACCCCTAATATTCTGTGATTCTTTCTGTGAAGGTTGTCTCAGTGTTCGGTTAATGATTGAACAAGATTATCTTAAAGTTCTTTTCCAGTCTAGGAAGTTCTGAGATTCTGTCATCAGTCTGACACTCACCAGATATGTAGTATTCCATTTGGAGAGACATACCAAGAGAAAGCTCGGTTGATGAGGTCTGGTTTTGGTACTCAAAGTCCTCAGTGTGGAGTGAGACTGGACAAGCATGCATTTGCAGCCTGGGGTGATGAGGAAACATTGATCTCCACAGTGCTGGCTGGCTTGCTTCCTCCCACAGCTGGAGGCTGAGATTTTTCAACAACCTTTCTATCGGACATGTGGTGGACTTCCAGCATGGGGAGACTGGAACTGCTTAAGAGACACATGCTGCTTAAAAGACACTTGCTGATCATCTTGCTTCAATGATAATCTATATTTAGCTTCAGATGTTACACATCCAGTCAGGAGGAAGGCTCTCCATGTTGGGGGTTTTTTTTGGATTTATAGACTTCTCTGCTTTTTAATGAGCACAGATGCATGTTTTTAAGAGCAAATATTCTCCTAAAGGGGAAAAAAAAAAAAAAGAGAGAGAGAGAAAGAAAACGTGCTATACTTTCTTCTTTCTTCCCAGTATTATCTGTCTAAACTGCTCTGTTAGAACAAGTTGCTATGGCTCTGGAGGTTTATTTTTTTCAGTCATTAATACTATTGTCTTCTAAAGGTCTTCTAAATGTAGCAGCAAAGTTAGCTGTCTGAACTTGCTATAATTATTGAGTTGAAATGATGGTTGGTGGTTTGGGTTTTTTGTTTGGTTTTGGTATTTTTTGGTTGTTTGGTTTGAGTTTTTTGGTTTGTTTTTTTGTTTGTTTTTTGTAAACCTGTGTTGTTATTTCCAATGAGAAAATTTCAGCCTTTTAAGAGTTTGAATACAGATTCAAAATATCTGTAACAAGTCTGAGTTTATTTTGCTGAGATCTTATTTTTGAATTCACCTCTGATCTTGAACTGCTCTGTAAAAATCCCATTCAGTAAACTAACATCAGGCTTATCTCTAGCAAGTCCAATGATATCAAGGCTGTTCCAATGTCATGAGTTCTTGGCAAGTGTCCTATGACAGGGATAGGCAGTGTATGAGAAATCAGGACGAGTATTGTTTGAGGAGCAAGCTTGTGTTTTTGCCTTAATTTTGCTGTGCCATAGCTGCCTTCTGAGAGTGCAAAGTGGTTAACCTGTCATTTTTCTCTGCTTCAATTAACCCCAACAGGAGGTGACTCTTTACAGATCTGGCAGAGGACTGTATTTCTGTTTGCCAAGTAACAGTAGTTTTATCGTATGGATTGATGATCAGGATTAATTAGTACTAGTAGGTGCTTATGGCATATGTGTACCTCTTTAAGTGGTATCCTTCTGACTGGGCAGTGTGAGCACAGATCTTATGCAATGAGTGCTATTCTGAACCAGCACTTCTGCAGGACCAAGTGCAGTACTCTCCTGGCTGCTTCTGTCCATAACTAGGTCACACTCTGTTACAAGCTCTTGTTTACCATCAAATTATGCTTTCAGAGGCATAGAACTGGTGTTTGCCTACTTTTCACAAAACAAACCTTATGAATAAAGCAACCTTCTTAAGATTGTCAGTGGATAAAGACCAAGGAAGGATTTATCCACCTGTATTTAGATGTCTATACCTATATTAGAGATTCTCAGCTCTCTTTATAGTCCAAGTAGAGGAAGAAAAAAGATTAAAAATTTCAAGGGTATAATTCATCTCAAAACTAGTTCAGATGTGCTTTCTGCTAAATATGTCCATTTATTCCCTGTCTGTCAGGGAAGCCTTGGGTGACTGGCTCAGGTGTAGGCATTTTCACTGAGATTTCCAATGGTTAAACTTCTATAGGTGGAATAGATGTGTATTCTCTTCCCATGCAGCAGAATCATTACTGATGTTACTTTGGAAACACAATGACATTGTATACATTATAAATACTTCTGATAGCAATACTCTTACCCAGAGGTCTTATGGAACTGAGCTAAAATCCTGAGTCCTCCTTTTGCCATGATTTTTCTCAATCTATTTGTCTGACATCCCACCATCTCAATTTCCCCTCTCCCCAACCTCCAAAACACCTTAACACAACAAATTAAAAGATTCTAATATCAAAACAAAGTAACTCAATGAATATTCTAAAATATTGCAATGTTGACAGAATAAAGTAAAATCAAGTTTGAGTATGTTAAAAATAAAAGTTTATTTCCTTATTAAAAGATTATACTCTAAGGCATCTCTATTTTCAGCCATTATGGTAGAGGAATAAATTGTCCCACCCTAAGTTTTCAGTTGATAAGGAATATTTAAGTGGCTTTTTGTGAAACTGGAAGGATTAGTCCCAAAGACAATCAGAACTTGAGAATAGGTCCTCAAAACAAAATAAGTTTTATTTTTTACTTGAAAAGTAATGTTCTAGCATTTTCTATGTATGTCTGTATCTATCTATAGGTATAATTTGGTTGATTCCATATAGAGATAAATATACTGACTTAAAAAATATACTTTTAGAGTTGTAGTGCCACTGGATTTACATCATTAGTTTACTTTAATCTTTACATCACAAATGTATGTGGTGCTGTAAAACAAAAACAATATCCCTAGCTTCACTGTAGGGAGTATTTTGCATAATAATCAATCCATAACAAGCAAAGGCCATCTTGTAACTTCATTATGCTAAACACAGTGGTTGCCCAGACACTTTTAGCTACCATGGGAATAGATCTTTCCATGATAAAAGCACACAGTAATCTTCCTCCAGATAAAAAATAAAGTAAAATAAAACCATCTCTTTTGACATTGTAAAGCAAGTAAGAATTTTTATGCATTTTCTTTGCTGTAATAATTAGTTCTGCAGTTCTCAGTACATGTGAAAGAATATCATATATATGTGTTAATCTGGTTTCACAGTATACTTTTATTTGTAGTTATGACTGGATTATTTCATGGGTATATTTTGCAGGCCAGATTAAGACCCATCATGCTGACTTTTTTGAAACATTGTTTCATTTTGGGAAGAAGAAAAAATAGTTAGAGCTACAATAGACACCATCTCTTATTTTGTCTTGCTCCACTAAAGGGACTTTTAATTAATTATGAGGTAAAAATAAAAAAGGGCAGACTATGATACTGAGTTGTTTCACCCACATGACATGGAAACCATTTGCTCTTCTAACTTAGAAAGGATAGTACAGTTACCTCTGGAGATATACAAACAAAGTCTCTTCTTCCTGATAGCTCAGAAATGCTTCAAGCAGGGCTTGTGGTACAGCTGGATGTAATCAAGGTGGATTGGTGGTTTTTGAATCATTCTGCAATTGCCTGAAGCAGGTCACCTTCCTTTCCTGAGCTCTGAAGTACTTAGGGCAAGCTGATACTTCCGGATTCATTGAGAACATGGCAACATAGATGAAAACTGGAGAACTCAGATTAGACTTTCTTAGAGAAAGCTATCATCTTTAATAGATGAAAAAAAAAAACCAACCGAAAAACTAAGATGTAAACTGATCCAAAGAGCAGAAGAACAGTTATGGTTGTAAAAGAAGAAACAGTATTTCTCACGGAAGGAAGTAGTGTGTTGCAATTTAGTCAAGGTCTAATCAAAAACTCAGGAAGGCAATGAGAGATCATATTGATCATATCTCTGCAATTTGCTGTATATACAGTATATAAATCCTTGAGAAATACATGAGGAATTCCTGGTCTAAAGGCTTTGAATTGCATCTGTATCTAACTGTATAACAAAAGCTAACCAGTCAACTTGTTGGTCTGTGTGATCTGTTCTTCTCATTATGTTTTCTGCACTGCAAACTAAATTTCCAAAGTCCTGAGCAGTGATGTGCAAAGATATATATCTAATTTAAGTGATATCAAGTACAAACCAGATTCACCAGGATGCTCTTGCTGCTTTGTGTCATGCTGGCAGCAGAAAGCAGCTGCTAAGCCAACCAGCACAGAGAACTTACAGCTGCTTTGTGGTGCCAGAAAGACACAAAACAGCTACAGCTCACTGAAAAATTCATCATAAAATCTCCAAATACTATTTGTTGTCATAAATGTAATGGGTTAAGGTAATCTTTGGAATAATTCCATGGCCTCAAAAGAAAAAAACCATAGAAATAGTGCTGTTGTTTCCCTTATGACTATTTTACACACAGAAATTCTATGGAGAATGTCAAATAGTAAAAACCACTATATTGCATAGTTAGTCTTTTAGCCATTTTAGGGCTACATTGAGATTTACAGATGAAATGAGAATAAGAATAGTTTTAATTCAAATTAACTTTTATGCAGATTTCTTCTGACAGAATAAAGTTACAAAGGAAAAGGAAGGGGGGAATATCATAATTCTATTATTCTAGCAAATAAAAACATATTTTATATTTTAAAAAACTCTCCTTTGTAAGTACAATTTTTGTCTTATAATTAGCATCAAAACTAAACCAAAATATGACTTACAGAGAAAAAATACAGGAAATATTTTGAAAGCTCATGAAATGTAATTGCTACTGCATTATAATCTGTTTTATTTACCAATCATACATGCGCATGAATGTTCTTTTTTCTCCTCTTTTCATACTAGGTAATAATTTAGATTAGCATTTTGGAAACATGAATTTTCTGTCACTTCTTATGAGCAAACTTTCTCATAAATTTATGCTCTTATAGGAGGTGGTACCTTATGACTAGGTTCAGATTTTACAGTTGTGTTATATCAAAAAGTCATTCATTCAGAAGGGCTTGGTTCAGAGTTAGAGAGTATTGTTTTTCATATCTTATTCTTCATTAAGCATTGAAACTATTTTAGTACTTACATCTAAATCTTTTTGTTCATAATTCTGTGATGATAAATTAGTTAACAGAGTTTCTGTTAGAAATTAGAAATGCTTAGAGAACTGTTTAGAGACATACTGTCTCTAAACTATGTATCGTTAGGGTATGAACTTGTGTTCAGGAGTATGCACTGGACCATTCTAGTCTCATTCATGCTAACTTTTCCCAACTAAAGATTGTAAACTCTTGTGCTAGGAATATGATTTTGTGTAAAAAATTTACTGATCAAGTTTTCAATCTCAATGTAGTAATGTATCTGCTATAGATACTATTTACAATTTAAAACAAAACAAAACAAAAAAAAACCCACCACAACTTTAAAAAGAGTTAAGACTTGTTCCTCTCATTTCATTCATTTATTTATAAGAATTCCTTGGATATGGTACTGTCCAGTGCTAGGTGCAATAACACAATTAAGACAACTGCAAAATTTAACATTGTCAAAAATAAACAAACAAATATTGTCATTTTCTTAACTGGATTGTCAAAACAACCACACTTCAACAAGGCTTGGACACAGACATGGATGTGTGGAGCTATTCCAGGAGAGAACACAGGTGTGTGTTTCTCTGAGAAAGTTGATCTTAGATATCACTCAGCTCAACTTGCCATGCCTGGTCAGTCTGAATAAAAAGGTTGTATTGAACCAGGATTAAGGTATAGCTAGGACTTTCAGGTCTTAATCCTTCATGGAGCATGTTCACACTACTTACTGAAAACTTTCATCATGGAACTGCTTTCTCTTTCACCACCATTTATCCTTCTATTGCCCTTACTAAAAACCGCACTAGAAAGCGAAATTAGTCTTAGAAATTTACCGGTGGAGGATACAGAAGTGTAGAAGTTGCATTGCCTATGGCAGGTTCCCAGGTAGAACAGAGCAACTCTCTTTGAGTTGTGGAGATATGTCCAGTCACCTGGGAAGCCACCAGAATGCTTCATTTCTTTGCAGCCTGTGAAACCAGGTTATATATTCATGGAAATAGGTGGGTGGGCCCAAGTCTCATCCCAGTATGGTGTCAGGATGGGAATATGATATGCCTGTGAATCCAAATGATAGAAAGTGCTTCCAGATACCATAACATGGACTGGAAAATGATCCTCACCAGACTAATACACAACAGCTTCAAGTCTGAATGTCAAGCTTAAATAGTGATGTAGAGATATCCCCATAGAGGTTCAGATCTCTTTCTTTTAGCTCAGTATACTCTAATTCCCAAGAGGATTCAGATAAAAAAGAATTACAGAAATTTAGACTGCTTTGTACACTAGTGCCTCTGGTCATATGGCCCTGGCATATCTACAGTAGCTGTAAATAAATAAATGTTCCAATTCTTCTTTTCTCCCTAAGGTCCTCATGTGCTCCAGAAGAGAAGAGGTTTGGCTCTGCTCAGCTGGATTTGCTTCTACAAATAAAACAGAGAGTCATTTTAGCAGTTCATTTGACCTTCACTCTAATTTTGGTCTTCTGAACTTTTACAGTAAGGGATTATTTTTCTAATCCATACTTTTGGCTTTAAATAGGTTTATAATCTTCTGGTCAGTCAGAAGAAAGCTATGCATCACTGTTTGGTGGCAATTTGCCAGCTGAAACAACAGAGTTCTTTCTTTTTTTTCCCCCCCAGTAACATGACAATCACCACTAACATTTCTTGACAAAAGAGTGTTCCAGTTGATAATGTGGATTACTCTCAATGAGTCACATTCAGCCAGCATAAAAATATAATTACTCTCTTTCTCCTTTTCTTGAATACATTCATAAAATAAATAAAAAAATTATCATAGAAGTTGAACGACTTTAACAAAGGTTATACTTTAAAACTCAAACATGAATGGTTACAAATTTTTCTAGGCTAGCTTGGTAAATTCATGGACCACGGACATCTGATCTGCAGTGAAGTCTGTGCTTCTGTTGCTGCATAAAAAATACCTGAGCTAGCTACTTTGAAGTGAGCTGTAGTCCTTCCTCTAGTGTGAGTGAGAAGGATTTAGTTTAGTGAGAATGATACTTCTAAAGAAGTCATATAAGATATATAGAGAATTAAATCCCACTTCTCCAAAGTAAGCACTAAGATGATCTAAACAATATCCCTTATAATAATTTTAAACTCCATTGTCCCTAGCTAATATTTGAAGGATCAAATCCATAAGATTTGCCTGAAGGCATCTTTTTGTCATTGCAGGATATGAAAAAGTTGAGTGTAAAATAATGCATACCTTTACAGATGGATGAACAAGTGTAGGTTACTTTTGTACATCTGGTACATGCATTAGAAGTGGTTAGCTTAATCAAAGATTTTGTATGTTCATTATCTTACTTAGACTGAAGCTTCCTTAAGACCATGGTAAAACTAGTGATTAGGCAACATTAGAAAAATAAGTAATGAAAAATACAACTATTTTATAAAGATGTTCAAAATGTGGACACAGTTGTAGTTTACTTTGTTGAAATACTGTTGGGCAATATAAAAAAAAAAATCAATATTAATATTCACATGTCAGTGATAAAAATGCTTGAATCATTCCCTGGGCTCAGTTTCACAATGTTAAAATAATTAATACAAAAGAACTTCAAAACAAACATAACTTTGTTACACTTCTTAACAGGAGGCCATTGTATGTATTCTCAGGAGTTTTATTTGAATAGTATTAGCGTATCCATATCTCTGATGGCTCCCACTGAGAATAAAAAAAACAACTTCTTTCACTGTAAGCACTTATAAAGAAAGGATTCAGATGTTATTTTTAAATGTATTTTAAATAAGCTAAATTTAAGATCTCAGATAATTAAGGCACACTTAAATGACAGTCCTGCTTGTGCTCTGTCTGCAGAAGTTCACAATGTATCCTTAAGATTTCTTCAAGTTTTATATTGCTGTCTTTATGTGGTTGCATATTTTACTATACTCTTGACAAGTTTCAAGAAATATTGTCTCTGATGTTTGCATAGTGGAGATATGGATGGACTCTGTGAAGAATTTAGGTAATTATTTAATACAACCCCGAATGTTTCTTCTGCTTCTAGTCAGTAACAAGAACAAGGCTTGGAGGAGGACAAGATAACAATAGCAAATGTTAAACTACGTTAAAATGTACTATAATATAGTATAATCACTGAAGAAGCTATGGCTTTCATTATTGTCAATATTTTAGGACAACTTTGCGTGAATAAATCTGGCATCATCATAGGGCTGACAAACATCACTAAACCAATACGCTGAATTGTATGTGTTAATCTGTTTTGAGATTCATACATGGTTTTCAAGGAATTGTAGCAGTAAATAGTTTTAAATCTTAAAAAACAAGATACTTACTTTTCCCTGGCATAATAGTTTTCAATGAGGACAAGTTTTATTATGAAGGGCTAAATATGTCTAATCTATTATTAATATGAATAAGTGGAAATGACCTTAGAATTGCTAGAAACTTCATTTACTCAGTTTTATCATCAGTGTCAAATGGTTATGTAACCCACTGAAGCCGCCACATTTATACTGCCACCTGCTTCCAACCTGAATTTTTATTTTCAACCATAACATTAAATTTATTTTCCCACCAAAGAGATTTTCTCCCTTCAGTATGCCAATACTACCTTACCTGTCACAAGGAACCGGTAAAATTTGATTGTCAATGTCATATTGCATATAGCCTGAGGCTAAAACATCAAAGTGCTGCAGAAACAAGTCTATTTGAGAAGAATCCTGAAAACAACAGTGTAGATATTTGCTTGAATTCATTAGACCACTGTAAATGAACAGTAATGGTGAATTACAAAGCCAGCACATTTCCACAGTAATAGAACATTGAGTTCAAAAAGATATTTTTTTTTCTTTGTTTGTTTCTTTTAATGAATGGAAGAAAACTTATAAATTGCAATTCCAGTAGTAGAGCTAAATGTAGCTGCCTGAATTTTTTAGATTCAAGAGACATCCTCAAGGTAAGTATTATGAAATGCTGATAACTCTTACCAATGTTTTCAAAGCTCATGCAGTGAGCAGTACAACAGAATCCTTAGGAACAGGAAGAATATCTAGGGCACTGAAGTTGTTAGAGTATGATGAGTTGCATGAGGGTTTTTTTTTATAATAGCCTTGAAAGAAGTTATATACTGGAACATAATAGCTTTGTGCTAAAAGGAGGCATGAAATAGAACGGTTCTCTGAAAGAGTATTGTACTTGCCATGTCAGCTAATTTGTCACCATTAGCTCCCTTTATTTATGATGAGGATAGATTTCTTTTCCTTGTGGTCTAAGTGATTGAAGAAAAGAGGTTAACAGGTAATCCACTAGGTCAGCATGGAGGAAAAGGCGTATGCCATAGTTGATATCTTTATAATCTCAAACTACTAAAGTAAAATTTAATCTCTTTTATTCTATTTGTCAAGGCAGATTATTTTAGTGAAAAATGCACCCAATCACCAATCTAGGTAGGCATGTAGGATAGGATCATAGACACAAAATCATGCTGAAGCTAGGGTCTCTAGATGGAGGTGCAGGAACACGATACTGTCTTGTTTCCAGCTGACTACTGTATATAAAAAGTGTACTAGCAGAGTCGGGCTCCCAGCTTAGGACTTCGAAGCCTGTAGTTTTGTTCTAATAGAAATTTGGGTTGTTATCTTCCTCTCTTCAATTGCTTTCTGAATCTTTCTAACTGAAAGTTCAATCTTTGTTCTGTTCGCAACGGATATATGCCTGAACGGTAACACCATTTGCATTTCTCCTTCCTGTGAGTCTGCAATGCTTCAGCTGGGATGTAGCAACTGGACTGAGGGCTTGAGAACCTTGCCCAGGGAAGACCAGTCATTTCAATGCAAACAGATGTTCCTGCATTTGAAGCAGTCACATGCTATCCACACAAGCAGCAGCGTATTCCCCTTACCCAGGAAAAAACCTTGGCTTTTGTGGAAGCAGCTGTATCTTTTCAAGCACTCTGAAGATCAGCTGTCAATTTCTATTTCTCCCTCAGTAGCCCTTCCGTGGTGCCTGACAGGTTGCTGAGTAGAAGGGTGAGGTAGCAAACTGGAGTGGGCCAAGGCATGGCTGCTGAGGCAGACCAGATTCCCTATGGGTGCTGCAGGTGACAAATGAAATGGTGGCAACTGCAGCTGTCCCCATCCCTTCTCACCCTTCTTCCAGTCACATCAGATGGTTAAATCAATACATTCCGATCTTGCTCTTTTTTACTCTCTCCTCAAAACTGATCCCATGGGTAAAGTTCAGCATGCACTTTTAGGCGAAAACGTTTCCTGTGAAATAGCTGCATCTATGTTACAGGGTCCAGAATAAGCTGTTATTGTTCAATTAATAGGCAGAATAAAATTGAGAGCAGTTGAGTCTTAGATTTGCAATGGCATGTAAATACTTAATACCTGCTTAATTTGCATGAAGTTAGGTACTTAAGTGCCTTTTGGGGTCTGGATCCTAGTATTTGCTTTCTTCTGAGTATGTGTGATTTTCTGTAATTGCATTAGAGCAAAAATGGAGCTTCAAGATCTTTAGACATCAGAATGAGACATTTTGTGCTTGGCTTTGAATGCTGATATGCTATACTAGTGCAGGGACTCATTCATGTGATTAGGAATTCAGAGGTTTATTTGATATCTGCGTAGTCTGAATATACACAGTATAATCACAGACACAGTAAACTAAATACGAAACTTAACTACCAATTTACTGGTAAGACTTCATTAACATAAAATTGATTAATGTTTACATTTGATGTAAAATTTTGGTTCTTACTACTAAATTGTCTGTGGATGGTTTAAAGTTCTGATTAGCTCAACAAAAAATGATATTACCATAGAAATGTTAGTCTTTCCTTAGAAATGTGAAAAGTCAAACATTTATATGATGTGATATGTGAGTTTAATAACTATACAGATCACCACTGAACTGCTGAGATAAGTTAAACAGGATCAGATAAATGTTATCAGAATAGCATCTTTTTATTCAATCATGTCTTCACATTTTGGAGACAATCCGTTACTCAATTTTATATTGTTTAGTTATTTCCCAAGGGACTGATTCTTACTGTCAGATAACTACAGTTTTATTTTTTGAATGAGTGATCCTGGTATGATTTTCTTTCTTCCCTCTCTTCACTTCACAAGGCCTAACAAAACTTGGTACATAGAATTATTTTCAGGGATATCAATCATAGGACTGTGTCGGAGTGCGGGGTCCCGGAGTAACGATGCAACCTCAATATGAGTATAATCGTTCTCCTTTATTTAGTACACAC
>WTSP01023483.1:71911-81911 GCA_025331215.1 Actenoides lindsayi | reverse complement strand
TGGGTTTGTGATTCACTGGTAGAGAAGCAGCGGCACACAGAATTCAGGAGAAGCGGGTTTTAACGCAGACAAAATTATTTGAAAAGAGACAAAATTTTGCCTTGGAAATACAAGCAAGCGCTCATACCTAGAGCTGGAAAGGGAGTGATGAGTTACACCATCGCAGGACTGGTAAAAAGTGGCACTGCAGGACAATAGTTAATATATAGATTTATATTTAAATATACCTACTAGGAAAACAAAGTGTCACTGACCCCACTTCATCTAAAAATACATCCATTTTCTTGTGAACTATTTGCATTACAGCAGGAAAGCAAACAAGCTGGCAAAGGATGAGGGGAAAAGAAAACAAACCATGAACCGCTATTATAACATGTTGCCTACTGTGTTTTCTCTCTCCCTCCCTCCCTTTCCCCTCGGTATATGTCTTTATTTTTACTTGGGGTGGGTACAGAGGTTGGCAGCTTGATGCAGTAAATATCATCGAAGGACGTGATGCTTTAGGGGCTCAGAGTATGCATTTTTTCTTGTTACTGGGGGAACTTTCTTACAACTTTGCATGGCTTGGCTGGAGCACGGTGCTAGCACAGCACCCGCTCTTGCATGCAATCTCTTTCAATAATGTAAACACCTCAATGCCTTTAGTACAGGGAGCTTTCAAATTTAAGGTCAATATTTACAGTTTGGATTTTTACGGGTTCCCATCAATATCGGTACACACCTCTCCCTATCAGGATGGTTAATAGGCTTGCTTTCTCTGCCTGCCTCTCTCTGCTTCCCCAGCACGACCACATCAGCACTAGTATCAAATTAACTCTCCGACTTTGAAACTTATTGATCTGCTATTAAGACACCAGTGAACCTGATGAAATGAGTGCTGTAGGTGCAGTCAAGACTTCAAAGTGTCACACAGCCACATAAAACAAGCGCCTTTGATCCTAACTCCGATCTGCTGAGGGTTTAAAGCCCAATTCTCCCTAAGCTGCCCTTCTCACTCGTCATGTCTGATGTCTCACCAACCAGCGACTTGATAATGTTAATAATGCAAATTTTAGCAAATGATTTTTACAATGGCAAAATTAATTATATGAATTTATGCTTCTTTCAGTGTCGATGTCTGATCTACCCAAAAAAAAAAAGAAAAGAAACAGTTGCAGCTATTACACTTGCAACAGAAACTATGAGCACGTTCAGCTTTTAGAACTGTATTACTGCCTTTCCCTTTCAGCTTCACAGGCTCTCATTTTGCTGCTAAAACTATAATTATTTATTATAAATTAACCTCAGATTGGGTATAAGAGAGCTGAGAGAATTCTATCCAAAGTCCCCTATTGCTGTGTATGCATTATTAAAGAAAAACCACCTCCACGCTTTATATATCCCTTTTTTCTTGTTCTTTGTCACTCATTCTCTCCCGATTTCTTGCCCGTGTTCATTCTATAAATCCTCGCAGCGCAGTTGCACAGATTATTTAAAAAACACCCGAACCCCTGAAATTGCATCAGCTAATAATAAGGTTTTCCTAGATTTATGAATGGTAAAAAGAAAGGTATTTTATGTTTAGGGATGAACATACATCAATCTGCAAAACTAAGAACAACAATTCTATCTGCAGTAACTAAAATGCACATTTTAAGCAAATGCACTAGATAAGAATATTTTCCTGTAACAGAAATTGATTCTTTCCTTCATTAAAATAGTAATATTTTATAAACACTTTTTGAATCTTTACCTGAATTTATCAACAAGTATTCAATGTTTTAATAACCTTGTATCTGCAAACATCAATAAGCTCATTTTCAGCCGAGGGAGTTTCTCACAAAACCTGTTACAGAAGTTTCCCGACTGCATTTCTGATGGAAGAATCACACAACTGCTCAATTAGCTTACCCATGCCATGTGTGAATGCACAGCTATCCTCCTCCTCCTGAAGACTGCACTTACGTTATTGTTTTATTTTCTGTTTTTAAACAAACAGAATTTACTAAGATATCTTATTTGGTGCATAATGGTTTTAAAGCATCTTAAATCACCAGAAAAATCCACTTTCTATTAAATTTTCAGGTACTAAGATGTAGTCATTTTTGTATATTTAACTGAAATATGTGGCTTGGTTTTGTGCTTCCGACTAAGCAAAGATAAAATAACTTTGGTTTTTTTATCTTCCTTTTTACTTTTTGAGACCTAAACATGGTAGCATCTTTAGCTACGCAAAGTTGAAAATGAACGTTATTTTAATTGACTCCTCTGCATCAACATTTTGTTGTGAGAATTCAATTGGTGTGTTTTCCCAATTTTACTTTAATAAAATGTCGATAGCAATACCTTTTGTGGATTTTTTTTTTTTTTTTTAATGTTGATACTCACTTAACCTACTTGCAATTCTAAAGAAGTCAACACTTGATTGTGACAATGTTCAAAAGAATTTCCTATGCCACAAGCACAGTAAAAACTTTCACCAATTAGTGCAGGAAAAAAGGAGGGAAAAGCCAGAGCGCTGGTGCTCAAAGAGCCAGGCCTTGCGGCAAAGCTGTCATGTCGAGTGGATTGATCAACAGGACCGCAATTTCTAATGGCATGTTGTCATGAAAAGTCAGCCACGGGGAGCCACCTGCTTTACTCCTCCTAGACAGCTAGGGAAAGGAAGGGGGGGAAAAAAAAGCCACAACCAAAAAAAAAAAAATAAAATCAAAACCCACCCCGCTCCATACCTAGTTCTGCCAGTCCCTTTTACTAACAATTTTGGTAAGGGTCTCCTGATTTTTATTCAGGAGGAATATGTCAAATCTCCAACTGTATTATCCAGCCTTTAAGATTAGAGTCGCACAGAAGGCTGACGCTGTTTTTTGGCAGGGGGAGGGAGAGAGAAAAAGAGGATGAAAAAAAAATTATCTCATCCCCCAAATACTTCTCAGATCAGAAAATACATCCGTCACATCTCTAAACCAACAAAGTTTGTCAACGGCTTACAACGTACATCTAAGACATACTGCAAGTCAAGAACAACACAGAGCGTAGACCTTCTGTGCGTGGTTTTATTTCAGCACCACCTTCCTTCATCCTCACTGAATCATAAAAGCCTGCATTTGACGTGCAGTAGCTGCTTTGTTTTAATTTAGTTTACCTCTAACTTTTAGGATCGGCTCATTTAACGTAAGATCACAGCACTGTTCAGCTCTGGAATCCTATCTTAGCTGGCATGGCCAACATTTCAGATTGAATTGCACAGGCAATTGTGCAAAAACACTGTTGAAGACAATGGTTAACAGCTTTCTTGTTTTGCTGTTGGAGTATTTGCTTGTGTTTGATGGAACACAATTAATATTTCAAGAACCTCCACCAACTTACCTTTGAGTAAGAGCACCAAACTGTCTTAATTACTCTCCAGGAATGTGTTACTGTCGTTTTAACCCATGGCTCCGATTCCCATCCCTCAAAAGACATCAAGATTTCCCCTCTTACTACGTACAAAAGCCACATATATTACTTTCATTCTGTTTTGCCTCACAGAGTGCACTGCAATTGCCGAAAAGCCTAGTTAAAAATATACTCCGACAGTGCGCTCTAAGAGAAAATGGAAATGTTGGACTTGGCCAGATCTGTTTGGAAACGTCTTAGAATTTGTAACCTTTTTTTTAAACCTAAGTTTTCATTGATTGGAGTAGACATTTAGTTTTGTTTCATTTGTACAAAAGATTTCACGTTTTATCCCTGTTTGACGAAGAGGGTCCAAACCAAAACTGTAATGTGCACTACCTGCTAATTTAAGTGATTTTTTGGGAAACAAAACAGAAAATTTGGGGGGAAAAAAAATTCCAACAACCGTCATCTATGTACAAAAGAAAAAAAGTCAAATAAAAGTTAAAGAACTTTTAAGTTCATGAAACCAAACCCCACTTGGCATGCAAATCACGTACTGTAACCTTTTATCGGCGCAGCCTCTGGTCTCATCAGTCGATGAAATTCTCAGCCCGCGGCAACAGCTTAGCCGAGGGACGCAGACCAATGAGAAAATATTCATTGTGTTAGCATTTCAAATGGCGAGAAAGGAAGAAGAAGCGCTAACTGATCACTGCCCGTGGAATTAATTGGATATTCCAAGAATAATGTCTCTCACTGAAGATCCTTGGAGGCTGAACGCTAGTAGAGACCACATTTTGTGCGGCGCCTTCAAAAAGAGACCGCTTGGGGGTAGTGGACATATTAGGGTTTTAGCGCATTTCCCTAAAGGCCAGAAAATAATCAGATGCACTGAACCAAACTCTGCTAATCCATTCCATAATTATACACACAAATCCAATAAACTTTGTCACATTACTGGAAAATTAAACTATTACAGTGAAGCCTTTTGCTACTTTGAAAAAGTTTGAATTCCCGTTTTATCCAAGGAAAAAAAAAAAAAAAAAAGAAAGTGGGGAAAAACCACCTTGGCAAAAGTCTGAAGTTTTGGAGGTTGCACATGCAGACGTACATGCTCACACAGATGCACACACACTGGAGCCCAGAGGAAGAGTAATGCTTAGCTGTAGTCTTCTGTTATGCTTAAAGCTCAGGTAGGTGTCCCACAGCTTCCTTCCTTTATACGGAGGGGATTTACGTTTCAGCTTTATTGCACATAGCCCAAGCATATGCAATGACCCTGTCCAATATTAGTATAGCTTTCCTTAAGACACATCTTAATCTAACCTTTTCAAGACTCTTTTGCTTTCAGACTCAAAACAGCATAAAAAATGAGCATTGTTGTGGAGCACTGAGAGATTGAACTAAGGCTCTGGCTTGGTCCAAAGCAGTAGCCCTCTGGATAAACAGCTGCTTGTGCAACTAAATAAGCTCCATAGACCAAAAGGTGATAGAGGAGCGGGAAGGGGGGGGAAGAAGAAGAAGAAAAAAAAAAGAAAAAAAAAAAAAAGAAAAAGAGAAGAAAATAAATAATTAAAAAAAAAGGATGAGGAAAAACCCTGAGATTAGGAACCTTCCCAAATGTTGCATCTTTTCTATCGACCGCTGGCCTAGCGTGAGGTGTCAATTTTGACTCCAAAGAGAGCACACGAATTCGCAGCGGTCCCATTATGCGGTCTCTGCGCTCATTGTAAATTCTGTCAACGAAGTCAATCTTATTAACTTCCGCACTGGTTCACACATGACATTTTCTTCAATTTTCTTGCTGACATCAAAAACATCAATTAGCAGCCCGAAAATAGGAAGGAACGAATGACAGAGCCTGATAACGTCAACTATTTGAAGCCAAGGGTAAATCTATTCTCCAGTTCTGAATGCGTTCATTACAATTGCATTTTCAAAGAAGACCTCCAAATAGCAAAGAAAATTAAATTTATCATCTAGAAATGCCTAGAAATTGTTTTTTTAATCCTATGTCTATCTCTCAATCCCAGAGTGTAATACAAAGTATCGCAATTCAGTTTTATGATAACATGCCACAACTTTAATAGAAAGTTTATAAAATATGCAGCCCCTGCCATACTTCCTATCACATAACAACTACAAGGGGTGAGAAAAAAATTTGTCCAACAGATTGTAGCATTGCCTTGTCTATTCCATCAGTTCTCATAGGCTGGCACAGCACTTACACACACACGCACGCGCGCGCTCTCGATACATGCACACACATCTCCCCCCTCTTACATCCACGCTTGTGAAGAATTTATGAGCTATGCAATATCCAGCAACTTTAAAACCCCAGCAAGCACTACACTGCTGGTGTTGAGGGGGGAAGGCGCTCGCCGGAGCTGCCTCGCATTTGCCCAACTCTTTTCATGTTTCAGAGAAAACAAACCCAACTCCCTGCCCGGGAAAGCAAAGGGAAAGTCCAACCAAAGACTCGATGCGAACTGTCAAGCGCCAAGCACATGCATTCAATCAGCTGCCAAAACTTCCGCTCGCTGAACTCTCACCCTCTTTTCATTTTATTGACATTTTCAAAAATAAATACATAAAAATAACCTCCTCGTAACACAGAAACAAGACACCCGCGTCAACACAACGTGGTCCGTTTGCTGTGCTCAGCAACAAGTTTCTGGAGAAAGGTAAGCGTGTTTACTACGAGGCAGAAAAAATATAAGGCGCTGAACCTGTTTTGTGGTCTTTAAAGAAGCCCCAGCTTGCCTTATTTATTTATTTATTTGCTTTGCTGCCGTGCCCGCTTTGTGAGCCCTCGTTTCATGCTTGTATTACATCTCCTAGGGAGTGAATAAAAGCAAGTTTAGTGGCAACCAAAGACGCTCACTCGGACTTAATGCAAACAGAAAGAGCAGCTACACCCCAATAAACAGATCACATTCCTTCAGCCCATTGATTTTTTGATCTTTTGACATTTTTTAGTTGCTTCTATTCCCTTCCTTGTCTTTCCCTCAACGTCACAAAAGACAAAATATCTCAGCAATTGATAGCAGGGGTATCTATTAGCTGCCAAGACTGCTTTTTTCATTTGTTTTTTTTTTTTCCCGGCACTGGCTAAGAAAGTACAAAATACAGAGCTGAGAACTGGCGAGGAAACAAATCACGGGAATCATCTAATTTAATGGGCTCATCGCATTCTCTGATTTTGGCTTTTCCACATCTGATCTCTCTGGGAAGCAGCTGGAAGGTGAAAGGGGGAAGGAAAAAAGGTTACATTGAAGAGGTTTCTGTAATTTTCGTTGCTAGGTGGAAACAAACTAGAAAAGACGGAGGGAAGGAAAAAACAGGAGGAGAACTCCTGGGAGGCTTGGTGAGGTGCCTCCGTCTCACTCGCAGCGTTTTCCTGCCCGTGCACAGAAACAAGCCCGGCGCAGAACAAGCTTCTCACCTCGGCAGCACTTGAGGGGATGCTGGACATGAAACGGAGGTGGCTGGCAATTGAAAAAAACTTGTAAAATTATTTTGCAGCAGAAAAGAAAAACTGTGAGACACTCATGACTGATGGTAAATCTGTCTGCTTTTCTTTCTTTCCAAAATTTCATTTTGGACATTTTGCTGTTTGCCACAGCCTTTGCCAACGCTGAGCAGAACGAAGGCAAAGCGCAGCTTACGTTATTTATCTCCTGTAATTTACAGCAGGTGACTGTAACCTGCGCTTGGAAGGTTTTTGGTTTAAGTGAACAAAGTATCAGCCAGAAAGCATTTACAGTTGTTTAAAATACAAGCAAATCAGATGGAAAAACACAATGAATATGTGTGTATTTAACAATAATAGGTAAAATATTTACAAAAAAAATCTAGGTAAGCTATAAATCTTCAGAAGATGATTATGTAAAATTCTCAGTGAATATCTGTGTTTGGTTTTGAATGCAAACCCTGCAAAAATCACCAGAGAAACCGCTCCTTTTGATTTTACAAGATTTCATAAAGCAAAGAAGTGAGTGGCACAAGAAAGATTAATTATTTTACAAGCAAATACACCAGTGTCATTCAAGGAACAGACACTGCTACAGACTGCTTTAAGCACAGAAGGGAGTATAAAACAGAATGAATTTGTCCTGCAACAGCTTGTTTTATGCTGTTTTGCATTTGAAATTTCTATGAATATGACTTTCCAGTTAGGGCTCGATCCTGGTAATCAATTGCAAATGGGAGTTCTGCCTCAGAAAGGTCTTCAGTCTCTGACCGCAATTCAAACAAGGCTGCTGGACCGCGGGCAGGGAACACAGTTTTGCTTTTTTTCCTAAAATTTATTTTTCTGACAACAATCTTCTCATTTTTGCCAATGACATTGCTACTTATTTTGATGTTGAAATAGCATCTGCTTGCAAGAATAAAGCTAAGGCTATTTGATTAAAAAAAGGGTAACATCTGTAAGCGTAAAAGATTTTCTCTAAAATATTGACGAATGCTGAATTATTTCTCCTAAAACCTGAAATACTGTACTGCATGCCAGGAATAAGCTTCTTTGCCCCCTTTAAATAAGTTCAAGTTTAACCGAAAGCAGCAAACAGGCACAGACTTTGAAATATATTTTTTTTTATCAGATCAAAATATAAGAAGCAGAAGAAATGTGGAAAGCAGCTTGTTTAGCTTCTGCAAAAGCATATCTTAACTTTGCTGTTTATAAGGAAAGTTTATTGGTGTTCAGGTAAACACCCGGCCTTGAAAAGAAAAAACAGATTTTACAAAATACCCCTTTCTATTTTATTTCCCTTTGTCATTTAAGTCTAGAAATCCCGGTGATCATCCCAGCTATTCATGTGGTGATATTATCAGTGGTTTATTTAAAAAAAAAAATAAAAATTGACTGATGAATTAAAACATGTGACTGGCCAAAAGCAGCAGTCAAACTGACCACAGGTTAGCGATGGGGATGAACTATAGTTATGTTTTTTTAAACCCCGCGCTGTCCTTGAAACGGAGGCTGTATACGGCTCCATTAGATACAGCTACGGTGCTCTTGATCTATTATTTACAAAGAAAAACCCTTCACTACTTAAGTGGCCCCTTCTACTTCAGCCTTCAATTTCAGCCGCATCAAACAACTTGGAAGGGGGGGGGGGTTGGGGGGGCATGAATGGGAGGGGAGGAGGGAAAACTTGAGTTCATAATATAATTCTATGCAAGAGAAAATTATACTTGAGTAAGAAAATTCTGAATGCCTGAAATAAGGTTTTGCATCCAAACTGCAGACCTATCCGCTTCATCCAGACAAGATTAAATGATAATATTCTTATTTTTTTATAAAACTATATGAGGTTTTAACGTAAAATTTATACACAGATTCACAAAACAATTTATCTCCTCTTTGAAAGGTAAGATGAAAGAGTGAATGAGAATTGCAGGACTTCTCATTGTAAAAATCATCATTTTTCATTAAAATATATTTTTGCATTAAATTCTGTAATTATCAAGACTATTCTTTAAGTCATACTGCATTCAATCTAATTAGAAAGCTTAGATCTCACCTTTGTACTGAACTTTCAACTCTCTGATGCCAATTAGAAAGTATTTTAAATGAATTTCCCAATTAAACTGACTCCTGTGATCAATTCTGACATAAGATAAAACCCTGAATTTTCAGGGAGGGGGGAAAAAAAAAAAAAGAAGGAAAAAAGGAAAAAAATGAGAGGCATGGAGGTACAGACTATCTGTATTTCTGAAAATATTTTGAAGGGTTTTTATGAAGAATATCTCATCTCCTGTGCTTGAAACATCCTCTCAGAAACAGCTCATATCAAAAAGTGTTTAAACTGCAATTAGTATTGTTTCATTATTCAGCACATTTCCATTTGCAATAAATACCTTGTTTTATTACGTTCTATATTTGGTACTCATGCTATAAACTATCACATTAGATGAATTATAAATGTAAACTATTAACAGTTTAGATTCTTTTAAGTTGTTATCAATTTCAGGCTTTTGACAGCTTAAAGGAAATTCAGTAAACATACCTCCTTCTCCTCTAGAAAACGGCTTCCATGAAGCCACCAGCCAACTCACAATTAATAAATGGCTGTATTCTCCTTTTGTGGAGAAGAAAATGAACTGAAGTTTCCCATACAAAAGACCATATAATTAACATTAGTAAAATGCGTTAAGTTACACTTAAGCTATTCCGACAGCCTAATTATATCAATGAGTCATCTAACTCCTGTTTGTATCAATTCAATTTATCTTCATTTCAATCAATGTGGCTTGACGGACAGGTATCATTAGAAGTGAGAAAGCATCACGCTGCAGAAAAAGGCAGGACAAGGCGATATCCTAGATAAGGCAGCCTGAGACCTTCTAACGCTGCGTAGCTGGAAACGACTCTGTGTATACACATCATTGCCTTCACTAAGGGTGTCTACAAGTTATCATTAGACACATTCATTGTTAAAGACTAACCAGGTCAGTGTTTCTGATCAGGTTGCAAATTAGACCAATTGAAGTGTTCTTAACCTACAGACTGGTGTCAGTAAGGACCTAACGGTACTGAAGCTACATAGTAATATTCACCGAGTACACCACCATTACTGCACATTTCATGCTGAACACAAACAGATTTAAGTACAATATTTGGGGGGGGGGGGGG
>WTSP01023483.1:37162-71811 GCA_025331215.1 Actenoides lindsayi | reverse complement strand
ACGAGAACATGAACAGTATGGTCGGGGGGGGGGCGGGGGGGGGGGGGGGTGGGTTGGGGTGTGTGTGGTGTGCATAGAGAATACAAATTGCACAGACAACATAATGCTGTTGTTTTAGTGCAATTTTGATGCACAACAATTGTTCCATGGCAAACATATTAAGCAAAAGTGCAGACTTGGGCAATGAGAGCATTAGAGGTACAGATAAACATGTCATTATAAAGCCAAGGAACCAACATGCATTTCTATTTCAAATTATAATCCTACTGGCTTGCCATATAATAGTTAAATTAATAGTTTTCGGAAATACAAATGAAGGCTAAATGAGGGGTTTAAAGTCTGATCTAGCACGAGCATTATGCATGGCTGAAAAAGCTAATGTTGGGAAGGAGGTGGGGGGAGAGTAAAATGGTTTCACTTTTCACACTTCTTATTTTTTTCCTCCATTCTATTTTTCTACATGGATTCTAGAGGCAAGTGTTGTATCCTGCTTGCTCTCATTAGTGGTGCACAGCACACAAGTCAAACCAAATCCACGGAGCATTAACATATAAAAAATACCTGTGTGACCAATTCAGATGTTGACATTTTGCAAAGTTAGGCTTCTGTTTTTCTTGTAATAAAATAGCATGCTAGGCATTCATTCAAAGTATGTAAGCTACTTGTGCTTCCCTGCTTGACTGCTAAGTGCTGGATAAAATGGGCATTGCTGTTGAAGGACTACTAGGGGATTGTTACCTGGAGAACTTCCTCACATGTTGGCTTTAAACAGATGCAACAGTTAATAGGTGCAGGACAAAAAGCAGAAGCAATACAGCCAAAATTATTAAAAATACACATGAAAAATGTACACAGGATGCACAGGATTCTGTAATACAGTAATTCACTAAAGAAGTTTGGTATATGAATTTAGGGGTTTGGTGCTGTTTTGGGGGTGGGTTTTTTTGATGGTTTGTTTGTTTGGTTTGGGTTTTTTTTAATAGTATATCCCCATCAGCAAACAACAGAGATCTCCATGTTAATGTCAATCACATATTTTCTAATCACTGCACAGGAGTAGGGCCAACATACAGAGAGCATGTCCATTAATCAATATGCAAAGAATACATTGTCTCAAGAGTATGTATTTATGGTTACAAGTCGATTATGCGACATGAATTCCTGAGCTGGAAACCTCTCCATCATTTAGCAAATGGGAAGCAAACCTCAATTTCGAGCTACGTGCGGTGATCTCCTTAACGGCTACTTGTGAAGTAGAGTTAAGCTGAAATGAGTGATGAGGTGGAGAGGACACAGGATGTTGCATGACAAGCAGCGACCAGCTGGAGCACTTCAGGTCAGCTGATAAGCAAATGGTATAAATCATCGGACCTAGGCCATTACAACTGACAAATGCAAAGAAGAAAAACCACCTTGTACTTGCGCTCCAAGCTGCCTAGGGTGCTGCCGTAACTCGGCACTGGGCTCTGTCGGGTGGACAAGTACTGTGCTGAACAGCCCAGCACAACCCACAGGAGCAGGCCCTCAACTGGAACCCAAAACCTCTATCTGGTGAGATTAGACCATGCTGAAGCAGAAGAGATCAGGAGACATCAGGAAGGACTTCTAGAACACACCCCCCGACGCCGAAACCCCGAACTCTCTCCATTTGATGATTACCAGTGAGCACTGCCAGTTCTTCCCTCTCATTCTCCGCACAAGCACATGCATTGCAGATTTAAAAAAGTGGAACAACCACAACTCCATGTAAAACATGGAACAGAAGGAGGAGGAAATTAGAAAGTGTCTTGTTAATTAAAAAAATAATTAAGTAAAAGCTTTTCAGACAACCTGACTCAAATTCTGAATGAGCTGCTTCACAGTTTAGAGAGCCCAAGCCAAATGACGGTTACAAGCTGAAAACAAGTGTTATTACAGACGACTATCTAGACAGGGGCCAAACTAAACACGGCTTTGAAGAGCTCCAGACAATGCTCTGAATGTGAACCTGATCCAAATTCTACCACTTGTTCTCATCTCAAATTCAACTTGAAACCAGGAAAACCTGGCTGCTTTAACACGTACTTTGGATTTTATTTTTTTTTAATTCTGAATACAATGAGCATAAATATACACAAGCCAAAATAAACCAATGAACCAGGATCTTGAAAAAGCAACCTGAAAAGTAAATTAAAGATTGGGATGGATCCTTTTAAAAGCGGTTTTCCAGAGGAGGAACACACACACACACACACGCGTGCTGTCTTGTGCACCTACAGACCATGTGCGCATTCAGTTGCTATTCCGTAGCTGCAGATGCACCAGCGAACTCCAGTGACTCTTTTATAACACTGCTTAAAGTCATTTCAGCCTTGTTTTTCACGTGTTTACAACCTGGCCTCTAAGTTTTGCTCTGGGGTGAAATATAGCTGTGTGTAACATCTGTTTTCAGGAATATTAAATTATTATTAAAAATATTTAAACAAATTAAGATTAATGTGTTTAGGGCTTTCCAGAGAAACCGGTGCTCTCCGCAGTGAGCCGGGGCTGTCGAGGATATCTGGCATAACCTGGAATACAACCCTTTCTCTATGGAAAACAAAAGCAGTACCAGTGTCTCTTACATCACCCCTCTGTGCTGAGCTGGAGGGACTATCTATTAACAAAAAGACGCTGGGTTTGACATTTCTGCTGATG
Source organism: Actenoides lindsayi (assembly GCA_025331215.1). Lineage (NCBI taxonomy): Eukaryota > Metazoa > Chordata > Aves > Coraciiformes > Alcedinidae > Actenoides > Actenoides lindsayi. The sequence goes on along the minus strand of WTSP01023483.1, from coordinate 69,135 downwards.
CTGTATCTATGCATAGGAAGCACGGAGGCAGTCTAGAACTAGAAATTCTCCAACGGCAAAGGACCTAAGTGGCAAATCCACCTCGAGAGGGTGACATTGCCAAAGGTCCTTCCTTCCTCCTCAAACCACCCTCCCAATATGTGAGAATCTTTCCACCTTCAGTAAACTCATCTTCACAACACTTCTGCCAGTCAGGGAAGGCCACCATCCCCAGTTTACAGAAAGGACACAAGACATGAGAAAGATCGTGTAATTTGCCTCATGTGGCCAGCAGTGGGGGATGATACAGAAGCCACATCTGGAGCTAACATTCCACAAGCCAGCTGGTTAACAAAATTATGTGTCTGACCACAAACAAATAATAGGAACTGTTTAAAAATTAAATCTTCCTCTTGTTCTTTGTCTTGAAAATAACAAGGTATAACAAGACCCAGTCATGGCCAGGCTGAATGCAGTTATTTCTGTAGATAAGATAAAGCTTTGAGCCTTAACTGATGTGTAATACTTAAATATGGTCAAAAACCCAGTTGCTACCCCAGAACAACTTACTATACTCTTTCTTCCCATTTCCTCTCTCCCCCACAAGTCCAATTGTTCTGAAGGGATGGAGATTAATGATATTCATACTTGTATAATAGCTACAGGGAAAAAGCAAGTGAATATATTACAGCACCCAAATTACAGTAGTGAGAAAATACATTGCGCTGTGATGTAGAGATATAAATGAATTAATCCTGACATCTCTTTCTTTTGCAGAGGAATTAGGCATAGGCTGAAGCTGACCTTGCAAAAAGCTTGCAAGGTGATCAGCTAAGAAGATACAGTGGTGCCCACTGCTCCCCCACATCAGGGAGATAGTTCTCTTTGACCTCCTAAGTGCCACACTACAGCCTTGCAACAGGGTGGACATCAAAGGTCACCCCTCTTTGTACACTGAAAGATACAGGGAATCCCACTATGAGCTACTGTTCAGTGAATTTACTGGAACATGGATCATTCAAAGACCCAGCTCAGCTATGGCCTGTAGCACAAGCCCAGTAGATTACTACCCAGTCAATTTTTCTCTAATTTTTCCTTAGTTTTTTGTTCCCTGAGCTTAGAAGGACATTTTATCTGCAACTGCAACAATGTGCAAGACATTACCATCACAAAAGCTATTTTTGTCTGGTCACGTGACTTTGTTCAAGACTCATCTTGTTGCTTCCTGGCATTAAGACACTCGTCAAAGCATCTTTGTGGCACATCTCCGGCCTTAACCAATCTCATGCACAAGTTTGGCCCAGTGGTTGAAGAGTGAAGAAAGGCAGCAATCCTACAATGCTCTTGCCACATCCTTCACTTCAGACTCACATTTTCTGAAGGACATGAACTAATGTCACTAAGCTGGAAGTGATGCCGTTAGGGGATCGCATGACAAGATTAATACGCGTACTGAGGGATTTTGTGCCTCCATAGCATTCCACTAATATTTTTAAGGAAAACACATTAGAATGGAAGGAAATGTGGCTCCTGCATAACAGAAAGGTTTCAGAATCAGACATACAACACATGCTTAAAAAATAAACCCACACTCAATAGGCTTTTCTTAGGGTGCCTCAGTGTCTTACAAAGACAAAAAAATCCTGGTTTTAACGAACGCTCTAAATAAGTTTTTACATAACACTTTTCTAAAAGTGAATAAACCTGTTTTAACGTGATAGCTTCTACAGGGCTCAAAAGACATTCTAGTCCATTGTGTTGGTGGATTAATTCTATTCGCTGAGAAAGAGTATACCAACATGTCCTATTATGCCCAACAACTGCAGAGATCTGCGTGACTGAATGGCGTGCTTACATATGTGTGCTGAATCATCAACTGCCCTTTAAAGCAGGGAGAACCCGTATCTCTGCTAACTTCCAGCCTTTGCTGTGTGAGTTACTTAAGGCCTCGCTCTTGCATAATATGAGTCACCTTTGTTGAGACTCCTGGCATAAAGGATGCTCACAGCCCGTTGCCTCTGATGGAGGAAACAACCAAAGCTTAGGACGATACCAGGCTCTGCTGCCTGCCCTGCATGTCCACCAGATGCAAGTAAACCTCAAGCACAATCTGCTGGCATCTAAATTGCTGAACTGCCATACCCTCCTGACCAATAACAACTCAGAAACAGGGAGGTAATGTAGCCCCTTCTCCGTGGAGTGGTATGACAGCCTTCAAGCAGATCGAGGGGGTGGAGGGCAGCGAGAAGTACTGTTTTAACAAGTCCAAGTTAGATGCACTGGATGATCTACACCGCAGCCCAGCACTTGCCCGACAGCTCTACTTTTGGTTAAAGTGCATTTTTTGGTTTGCAAATAGGGGAAGTGGGAATACTTTAGGTGAAAGCTGGCCCCAATAAAGAATGAGAAGCTTTGCAACCCGTTTTCCCTGAGGGCAGCGTTTTGTCCGTTTCTTTTAAGACAACATCAGGCAGGACACGAACTAAAGTATTCCTCTTTGCATTTCACAGAAGGAGGTATTCAAATACTGGAGGCTATCAAAAGAGAGAGGAGCTCTACTTTCTCCTACCGTCACTAACAGACAGAATTTTAAAACAATTACAACCCCTGAAAAAAAAAAAATGAATCCCCAAATCATAGCATTTAAAGGGAACAGCTCATACTACACGCAGCAGAGTTGCCCTCAATGCAAGATTTGCTGCTCATGGATGTTAACAATTCTAGATGTTGCTCTAATTAGCTTTTGGGCTTCACCTTCTGCTTCTTTGGTATGAGTGAAAGAAAAAATAGTATTTCTTCTTTAGGGATGGGGATTTAAAAGGAAGCTGTTGATTTCAATCAGTCTTAGGCCTTTACCCTGTAATACGGTCCTCAATGCAAAGTCTTGTGTCTTTCTATTTACGTAGCAGACTCATATGCTACGGGGCCCTGCAGAAGGCTCAAATATCCATAAAGAAAATACCCACAAACAACTCTTCCTACAGCTGATCTCGTAGAAATCCTTCCACCTGCAAAGACATGCTTTTGTGCACTGTCTGACTCCGAGATGGGCTGTGTGAAACCACAAAAATGCAACTCTGATGGCACAAGCTCCATCTGTGCTATGAAGACTATTAAGGCTAATCCAGCATTCCTAGACTGTGGTGCGAGACATTCCCAGTATAGACCTGCTCCAGCAGCACTCTGCCAGTGAGCTAAGTACTCTAAAACCATAATTCGTCTCGTATTTCTCCAGGCAGCCGCGCCAGGTCACCGATCCCGCGTCCTGCCCTCGCTGCATCTTGGCAGTGCAGCTGGTGGCCAATGTGCATGACGAACCGGGCGGTGGGACTCAGCCCAGCAAGGGCCATCGGTCTGTCTGCTTCAAGGGGAGGTTATTTTTAACCCAGAGCCCTTCTCTGATTTGGTCTCCCAATCACGGCAGTACAGATAAGAGCAGGGTTTATCATCGGCCCGAGCAGGTCCAACCGTGGGCTGCAGTCCAGGTCTGCAGGTCTCTACGGTTTCCACCATGGCTCATCTGATCACACAGTGAACCAGTCTGGGAGGCTAAATCTACACACTGAAAAAAAAGAAAGAAAGAAGAAAAGAAGAAGCCCTCCTTTGCCAAGTTATCTGCCATGACAGCTTTCTGAGCGAGCTGACAGGATTCATAAACCCCAGCGCTGGTTTAAGGAGAAACGCAGCAGAGTCACGGTGAGGCCATTCCCTTCAGCTGCCTTCAGTCTGATGTTGTGGCAGCCAGAGAGCAAAGCCATATCCCAGAGACAGTGTGCATAGGGGGGGTGACTGCTGAACCTGGCACGAGCACTGAAAGGAAAGCTTGTCAAACTATATCCTTGGAGCGCACACAATTTAAATTGGTGAAAGCAAGCTTTTGCCAGCATGGCTTCACAACGGTTTGCCCTCCAGTGAGCAAAATCAACCATATCATCAAAAGCACAGTTTTACTGGCATAATTGCATCTATGGAATCACAGGGGATTTTGCCCGAACAGCTACAGCAGTGTAAAAAAAACCCCAAAAACCAAAACAAAACCCCCAAAACCCCTACACTTCATTGTATTCTTGACCAATGTAGCTGTGTTGGCAAAACTCTTCATAGCAGTTCTGGCCTGTATTACTATCACGTCTTGTATCAGAAAAAAAATTTTTCTCCACTACCTCCTCTGCTTAGTTTAAACTCTGAAGTTTGTGCAATACAAAACAACTTATTTTCACTTTTGCTTATACTCAGTCCCCATTTTCAGGTTTACAGACCTGATGGATGTAAAATACTGCAAGGTGGAGTTTAAAATCAACTGCCTTACTCTTGAACGGGCTTTGTAGATACAATTCTTCATAAAAAGCAGAGGGAATCCTGGCTGTGAGAAAGCTTTTATCACTATTGCTAATACCAGGAACTCTCTTTACTAAGCATGCAGTCAGGTTTCTATAACCATTACATAGGTAGATAGTTGCTGGCTAGCAAAGGTGTAACTGCAGTCACACACAAGCACCTTAGACCCCACAACTAGCAACCTTGTCTTCCAGCCAACGGTGATTGACTGACCCCTGCTAGGATGACAAAAATAGATATATTAGAAAGTGTCTCTTCAGATGTTACTGGGAAAAATCACTCTGGCAGAGATCAGTCACATCTGATGGGCTGCAAGGCAAGGAATGAGCAGAGGTAAGTACATGGAGATGATGTTCACCACAACAACAAGCACAGAAGGCAACAGTCTGGACTACAGACACGTGTGTTTTTTCACCTAGAGAGACATGCTTGCCACATGAACAGCACTGGGCCATACCCTCACACTAAAATTCAAATTAATCGCTCCCCCAAGCTTCTTCATTTACTTTATAGCTGCTGCTGAAGAGATGGAGCATGTTTGCACGGGATGCACCTCAGCCTGTGGTTGCTAAGATTCTCCACACCCTTCACGTTGGAAAACAAGAGCATCAGTGTGCCTACAATGACACTGGAGCAGCTCCCTCCCCCTGCCAGCATCCACACACTCCCGAGCTGTTGCCCCAACCTTAGCCACCCACCTGAAGAGCGTGGAGGCACCACAGAGGGTTTCCAAGTTCAGTGAGCGCTTTTCTGCCTTTCCATGGGCAAAGAAGAGAGGCCTATGGCCGCCCCAGCCCCGAGCAGAGGCACTGTCCCCACAGCCTCCTCCAGCTGCCAGCCCAGCCAAACTGCAAACTTTGGAAAACGTTCCATCCAGAAAGGACCTCAGGATCTTGCTTCCTTGGTCCTTTTGTGGTTTACTTTGTCCCAGTCACTGGTGGGAATTTATAAGAGAAGAGCAATTCTGTTTCCTAAAGGTGAACTGAAAGTTTTAAAAATGGCTTAAGATCTAAAATAGATAATAGAATATAAGTGCAGGTTTAAGATTACCTCTTCGACATTTTACAACTGCAGAAAGTTCAGGAAGAACTCTCTTCCTGCTCTGCAGCTGGCAAATCCAGAGTTAAGAGCAAGACTGCTCGATGTGTGCAGCTTTTTTTTGTTTTTTATCACTTCTCTACTGGAGGGGAACCTGAATTCAGAGAGTGGTGGGCACCTCTACAAAGCATAGCTTCCATTTACCAATATGGGGGAAAAAACAGAGAGAAAAGGATTCTGATGGGTTTCCTGAAAGAATCGCGTTTTTTACCAAGCAGCTCAAATAATATTAATGAATTATACACCCTGTAGAGCAGAGAATAGCAGCTCTAACTCAAGACCTCCAGCAATTCACACTGGGTTGATGTAAGAGGTTGCCGCTTCCATCTCTCTGCTGAGGGCTCATACCCCCACCGAGATGGCAGGTGACATGTGGCCATATACCAGTCCCTGCAGTCCACAGCCAGACATGCTGATGGTGGTTTAAGGTCACACCCTGGAGTTAGTGCCCATCTTACTCCACAGCTTCTCCCATTTCGATGGCGGGCCAGGCCAGACAGCTCCAATACCAGCTAACAGGTCAAAGCCCTGAAAGTCATGGCTGGTACTCTCTACGGTGTCTGCAAATTACAATACTATCTATCCTTGCTGGCTGGAAACGGCCAACAGGGGTTTGTTTCCTAAGTTGGCCCTGTAGCCTTTTAACCACATTGCTTAAGTGCTCCCCACAAGACCATCCTGCAAATCTGCAGCAAGAACAACTACGTCAACTACAGTCAGCAGACTGCCGTTTGCATCTTCAACCAGCAAATCCTCAGGGCCTTGTTATTTGTCCAAGATGAACAATAAACTGTGGTGGCTTAGAAATACTGGAATAGCATCATCTGACCCTGAATGGCTATTTTTGAGACTAATTTGCCACCTCTGGATCTCAGATAGAAGGCCATTTGTTGGAATAGTGGACCAGGGCAGTGTCTGGTTAGTCCCATGTGAGCTGAGGTGACATCTGCCCAGCACACTGGATGAGGCTGCTGCACAGCAGGAGGACAGGCTTTGGGGTCCCAGTCATACTGACTACCCCTGTGTGCCCCTCTCCTGGTCTACACCTGATCCATGGCTGCTCTAGTACAAACCAGAGAAATCTTCCACCCACAGTGTCACTGTGTCTGCTCCACGCAGAACTAACACAGCAGCTCCCACAGACTGCAATACCAGGCTCCACTTCAATGAAGAAAATGGACTCAGCCAGCTCTTTGCCCTCTCCATACCTCCAGCCCTCCCACGACATTCGGTGCTACGGATGAGAATAAGCCCTGTGAACAATCTACCATGAGGCCTTGTTTGAATGGATGTATTCCCAGCGTGAGAAGCTAATCCAGAAGCAGATACAACACCTCAAGCTGAAGGAGAAGGACAGTCACAGCCATCCCTGGTGCCCAGACATGGAGCTCACATGCTCACCATAAGGTGGTAAAAAACCTGGGAGGATTCACAAGGTCTCATGAGATTTTAGCATCTTCTCATCCCAGCCATCTGTGGGACTGGATTAGTTCTCACAGCTTGACATCCCAACTGTGTGATGTTCTGACATATCTGATAGCTATCTTGAGTGCTGGCCTAGATGAGCCTGCTGCCATCCTTTTGCTACTCAGATATGCACCAGGCTGCGGCAGCATGGTCCAGCAGGGATGACTCCTTTCTCCCCTCACTGGCTTCTTTCCACTCACGGCCATAGCTTCTGGCATAGGGGGAGAAGGTTGTCATCACTGTGATGTTGCCTTCTGATTTTAGGACTAGCTTATGGGAGTCTCATAGAACTTTACAGCTCCCAGCAAAGGGGCATCTTTCCAGTCACAGTCATAAACAAACTTGCCCATGAGAAAGTAAAATTAAAAAAAAAACAAACCACCAAAACCCACCTTAAAAAAAAAAAGTCACTAACCAAAGAACCAGCCCAATAAAGAGAAAATAAGCAAGGCCCTTTCCCTACACAGTGAAAATGCAGACAGAAGTAATGAGGAAATCCTCCTTTCTACTTGCCTAGTGATCTGCACAGGAGCAAGTGATCTCTGTAACCATTAGATACTCACACTGCTGAAGTTAATCCAGTAGACAGTCCCACTATTCAGGGAAAAACTACCATTAAGCAAGAAGAGGACTATTCCCATATATAATTTCTACCAGCCTGAAAGGAGTTACGCACAAACACCTTTCAAATATGGAGATTAGACCTATTTAAACTAATGAGCCATAAAGCAATGGCTGGCTAAGTGGATGCTAACTCAAGAACTCAAGTAAATAAAAAAAAGTTATGCATAGCAAAATATGATCCAGTAGCTCTACAGAATAGAGATCTGAGACCTACAAGAACTGTGTGTCCGTGCCCTAACACTGCCACTACCTTGGCTCCAGGACACGATTCACAGCATCATAGAATGATTCTGGTTGGAAGACATCTATAAAGATCATCTAAATCCAACCGTTAACCATCCAACCAGCACTGACAGGTTAAGATTCTACCTTAACACTTGCAATCTCTTTCTACAGACTTGTTCAACATACTTGGTGACAAAAGTGTTTTGCAAGTGGGAGGAAAAGAAAAGCTTTTGCCTAACAGAACTTTGAACCAATACTGCACTCAAATCCAATGTTCATCCCTAAACCTAACATGGACTCAAATGCAAGACCTACAAATGCCAGGAGGTCACTGTCCAACACTGCACAACTTTTTCACTAAAGCTGATCCTGTTCTAGTGCTGGGGTAGAAAAAGGAGTTACTGTGAGAGGACTGCTCCAAATGTACAGTCCCACTGATCCCCCAAACTAATGCTATAAAGTAGATGGTATAAATATATTTTTATATATGGTAAACACACCAGGAAGCATGTATGCAGAGGAGATGCCAAACCGTCTGCAGTCTGTTTTTCCCCTCCTTTCTTTTGCAACGCTCGAGCTTCAGTTTTGTGTATGTAGATGTATGCATATACTGGAGGAATAGCACACACTTCTATTCCCCCTTCACTTTGTGAAGTGCTGTGTATATAAAGTTTTGAATTTAAGAAGCCTCAGAAAATGCTGGTTAAAATCTTCTGCATATTATTTTATCAAACATGCCAGACCCCTTCAGAGTTTTAGAAGCTAGGGTAGATATCTGCACATGACTCACCATTGCTGGCCTTGAAGCCCAGGCACGCAGGGGTGGACCATGCAGGGAGGAGGGGGAGGTCTTTGCTTGAATAATGAAACCTTCCACTTGCATCCTTGAAAGGCCAATACCAAAGAACCTGCCTCTTGCTGAGCTGAATCAGACACTTGTTTTCCAGAATTGAGTATTATTATCTAGGTTTGAGGCAAGGTCTGAACTGAACAGGGCAAATAAACATTAAGAGAATGGAGGGGGGAAGTGCATTAAGTATCCTGGGAAGGCATCAATCTAAACCAAGTATGATCATCAGGATGGCTTGTGGCTTGCAGGATGACGCCCTGCAGGAATAGGGGCAAACGTTCTACTTTTAAGCATTTGCTGTCAATATCAAGTTACTGGTGAGACACCTTTTCAGATGTGTGATGTCATGAAAAACCCCAACTTTGCCTTTCCTAAAGCACATCCACCCAGAAGGTTCAGACTGCCTTGTGGGGCTGACTGTTCTCCTCAGAGATCCTGGAGCAGATTCATAGTAGGTATAAAATTAGTCACCGCTCCATGTGGCCAACAATAGTTTATTTTTGGCAACAGTGTGGTATTGCTCCCACAGGATTTATTTCTACTGACTAGATAGACAAATTCAAGCACAAACCACCACTGTCCTACATTAGCTTCCCTTCATTCATACCTCCTCCCTCTACAAAAGACAGGGGGGGAAAAAGGTGGCTTAATGATGCCCAGGGGGTGCCAATAAGTTTAACTACAGAGAGTCATTTTTGTTAATGGCATGCTGGCTGATGCAGTTGGAGTAAGGAGGATGAGAGAATCTTTCACTGTGTTTTTCTAAAGCAAATATTTGGCGCTTTCATCTTCCAGTGCTTTAACATGCAATCTGTCACCAAAAAAACCCATTTACGTGGGAGTTCATGGAAAATATATCATGTTTCAGACGCCAATTGATGAAGGGGGGGGCATCTATTGTACTGCTCAGAAATATAACTCGTGGAAACTGGGTTGCAAACCACACGACTAGGTATTATCCCACCTGCAAGCACGACAACGCCATATCTTAACACTAATGCTTCACCCCTTCTTTGTCACCACAATCTCCCTGGCCATTGTATCAGCCAGGGTACAGGGTGACAAAAGTGTCCTCCATCATCACCTGTCCAATGGTCCTCAGCTACTTCCACCCATTTCATAAAAAAACTGATTCCTCAATGCACTCCCACGGGTCCCCCAGGCTGCCAACCCTAAACTGTCATCTACCTGGAGCATCTCACACCCGTCAGCAATTCACACCACCACTAGTAAAACCTGACCAAGAATTCTATAACCAAGCACGCTTCTTCAGGCTTTTGTTTTTCCTGGCTAGGAACACCAAGAATATCATGCACATTACTTGAGCTACTCCACCTAGTCATTATCCTGAGAGAAAAGGACAGCCACGCTTCTGGTATGCAGAGCCACACAACCAGTACAAACACAAGCACTTCTTGGCTGAGCTGCCTGGAGATTGCCATGATTTGCAACTGACCCATCACATGCCAGCTCATTTCTTGACCACCCTGGTTGTGGCTCCCATTCTCCGTCTGCTTTTGGCAGAGCATCAGCACAGGCTGGGGTTTTTTCCAGGCTTCCCCCCCCGCCTTCCCTCTCTTTTGCTTTGTGCTTGGCCAAACTCCTGTCTTCCTCCCTGTCCATTAACGCGACGCATCGACGAGAGCAAGCGGAAGGAGGTGACCGAGCACTTGGCTGCTGCAGCGCAGGGTCGCTGCTGAGCAGAGGCCAGATGCGAACACCTCCAGCGCGGAGCGGGGCAGCGTCGCGGCGGCACCAGGGACAGGAGAGGGCTGACTGCCCTTTGGCCATTGCTGATCTACTAATGTGGCACGGAAAATCACTGGAGTCGTTCTCGTAGTGACACACAAACAAAACTGAGTGATTTATTATTTTTCCCCTTGACTTTACCGCCTGGCTAAACAAAGCCAAAAAAATCCTCCTCCTACAAGCCCGAGAGTTTACTTCACAAAATTCACACAGTGCCCTACTTGCAGCTAACTAATTTCTTTTGTAGTGGAGTTAACACTTGACCAAGGCTAGCTCTGAGAGTGGATCTGCAACAGGTTGTTATTGCAGCATTTGGTGGTTGTACGATTAAGAATAATCTATAGGGGTCTTCCACTTGCATTTTCAGATAATGAAGGATGCTTTTGCACCTCAGTAGCACTGGGACCGACCATTTCTATTACCGCAAGTACAAGGTTAAGTGACACACCCGAAGTCAAAAAGGGCAACAACCTCCTTGATTTGCAGTCTGCTGTTTTAATACTCAAGATGATCCTTTCCAACTTGCAACATTTCCATTTCCAGATGGAAAACTGCTTCCCTCTTACAACACAAAAATCAGAAACAACACAAAATCATCTGCTGCTGTTTTCTTTACTGTCTGCCTCTGCTATTCCTCCCTTTCCTTGGCTTATACACTGGGATCAATTACCTAAATTTCTTGCTCGGCTGAAATGGCAGGTCTCCAGTCCTTACAAAGGGAGGAATTAGATTACAGAAGAATTTACCTGCTGGACACTGCCATTACCTTCCTGAACAGAGCCAACAGCAGGAGTGTTGTACCACACTCATTCAAGCACGTCCAGCCCGTGCCAGCAAACGCAGTGCTGCTCGGCCACTCTGCTCTAGGGACCACACACTCACTGGGTTTCCATCTCCTGCCACTGTCATCTAAATGCCCCTCTCCCTAATCCAAGCCAAACCACAAGACTTAAAAAGCTCTGAAGTTGATTTAGTTTGCATGAAACCACTACAGGAAGGGGACTAGTTTTCTTTCCTCAAGGATATTTACAAGAAAACATGAAAAAAGAGAACGGCCACAAGCAGCAGACAACAAGCCACACATGCAACATGTATGCAGCTGGGAGCACTGATGGCAGCAGGTCTGTGCTGGGGTCTGCCCCACCTGCTCCTCTGTGAGTGACAGCAGGGAGGACATCACCCTCACACTGTTTTACAGTGGGGAAGGAGGAAGAAGAGACATGTCTTTAACTCTTCTTCCTTCTTCACATCCAGGGCTCCCATTCTCTGCCCTGGGAAGCAACAAGTCCTTATGAACCCTGGATTTTCTCAACTGAAGAGAGTTGGGCAAGAGAGAGAAGTTGTTTTACTGCTATCATTTCATACCTGCCCATCTCCAGGGTGGCCCTGGGGACATGTTGCTGTCTGAGCACAGCCATGTGCACCACGTGCTGGTCAGGACACCCACACCAAGTCTCCACCCAGGGGCTGGACCAGGCTCCAGGCCCGTGCTGCACTGCCTGGTTTAGCTGGACTGCTGCTCGCTGTCATCGCTGCTCGTTTTCTCACCTTTTTCTAAGCTGGAAATACATCTTCAAAAAGAATCAGAGGGGTCACCTCAGCCGCTTCCACAAACAGCGCTGTGTTTGCTGGGTTGAAGGCAAGCACGATGTCCGCTCTCCTTCTCCCAGCGACCAAAGGCCAGTAACTGATTTACCTCTGTTTTCAAGACATGTTTATCCTTCCCTGGCTATGAGAATACAACAGCTTTTTCCCCGCCTGTTGTGAAAAGCAGGTTTCTCACCTGTCACTTCAGCTTGTTGTAAGCACAAGCCTGGTCTGAAAACTACCGGCAGTGATGACATGCTCAAATGAACATCTACTGATTGAAAACCCTTGTGATCACCCTTGACCCCAATCCTGTAGATCATGTTAAATCCAACATTATCTCCCTGCCACCTTTGTTTTCCTAAGAGGTGAAAGACTGATGCCAGAGCCTGGACATAAGGGGCTGAGTGAAGAGCATGTCAGGCAGAAGGTGGCTGGAGACTGGGAAGCAGGATGAAGAGGTGGAGATGCCACTGGTACCCTCTCTCTCTTCTTTAGAAGATATTTTTTTTTCTAGGGGTTAAAATTAAAGAATGTTAAAGAATAAATCAGAATTCAGACTTTGCAAAGGGAAAAATAAATCTGGAGGGAACTAAATGCTCCCCATTGTCCTTTGCTGGAAAACCAAAATGAATACTGGGCTCAATAAAGCCTTCTGGTTTAGTACAATATGAGTGCGTAGCCCTTTCTATAAATGCATCTCACCCCTTTGATGCAAGGCACAACTCTTCTACTCATTTCAAAAAGCCAGACATGACGCAGCTCCTTTCCTCATGCTATATGCTGCTGCCCACCACAGCTGGGGTGGACCTCCCTCCAAGGTGGGCACCACAAGCCCCATCCATACTGAGCCATTCTTAGTGGGGACATGAGATGTGCTCTTCTTATTTAACTACTCCATGAGGGACCTGGATGGAGTAAAGCAAGCCACAACAGACTGCTTCCATGTGGAAAAAACTTTGCCTCTACTTTTACAAAAATGAAGTTTTAAACAGGCCTTGGGTAGAAATGACAGAGTGCCTCAAGGTATAGAGTCCTGTATAGAATAGATACAAGAGTGGGATATGGGGAGGAGAGAAAAAAAAACCCTTAGTCTGAAGCACTGCATTTTAACTCTACAGAAATGCAAAGCCTTACTAAGTTATTTGCTTGCAAAGATTCACAAATGTATAAAAGGTCCTCTTGAAATGTACAAACCACAGTCCAACGCGGAAAAACAAGCTGTTGAAGCACTATGTACAAGTGAGGTCATAGTTATGTTATTGGACCAGAGAAATGGAAAAGTCATTGTATGACTAAAGGATTAGGACTGGGCCCAGTAAGTGCTGAACTTTGTATCCTGGCTTATAAAGAGCCATCTCAACCAGGAAAGCCACACTGCTGAGGAGGTGGATTATAGTCTTAACCTGTTCAGCAACAAAACTGGTAATAACAACATGATGGGAAAGAATCGTGCAAAAAAAAACTACTCTCTGGAAATCATGGGCTGTATTTAAAACCTATTTTATGATTTTTTTTTTTAAATGATGCATTTTACCAGGTTTATGAGATTTCATTATATGAATGCAGGAGACTTGGATTGGATCTGTTAACTCCGTATAGGTCACGTCTGCTATAAAATGGCTGGCATGTCAGCAATGCACTCTGGTTTAGCTACATCTGGTGAGATTTCATTTACTACACTTTTTTTTTTTTTTTTTTTTAAAAAAGTGCCACCCCCAACAGTTTATAGAACAGGCAGTGGAAAATCCAGGAGTGGTATCATTCCATAAACACATTTAATACTCATATACATTGTATAAATATACACATATAGACGCATACACCCACAACGAGGAGGATAATTAGGCAATAAATTGTGGAAACATGATAAATTGCATTTATCTGGCACCTTTGATTGCTTCATCTGTTCTCCTCACTAATCCATCTCTGCGGAGACTGGTTTCGAAGATTAAAAATCCCTGAGAAGTTTAGAAAATATTATTTTTTTTTTAATTAGCCTTGAAAGATTAGCTTTTGTACCACTATAACTTTACAAATTTTTTTCAGCCAAGAGTAATCTTGATCAAACATGCAGAATAAGGAATATTCACTGCTGGTTTAGACTGGGGGAAAAAAATTGTACTACGGACAGGAACTTTATATACTACGGTGTCGGGAATCCTCCTTTTTCCAGTCATACATTGCACAGAACCCCTGATCATTAAATGACACGAGATTTTATTCAACATTTAACTTGGCAAACAAAGAAGGTGCTGAAAAGATCTTTACATTTTAGTGGGCTCCATTTATAAGCAGCAGGACAATAAAGAACATTCGGGCTACGTCCAAAAGGGGGTATTCATCAAACTGCCGTCCTCTGAACTAACCCAAATGAGATAGGTTTGTTATCAGAAGTAACCTGCTCTTAGTCAATTATAGGTGCGCTGTTTTGCCTCCTGTCTCAGGACACACCCTGTTATTGTCATTATTAAACCATGTTTAAAGACCTAAACACAATTACTTAGGGTGACTTGCCTTTAAATCTGTATCGATAACTAAACAAAAGGAAGTGAATGTTCCATTTTCTACTGTATTTACTTACTTGGCAGTATTTGCACAACTGATTTACCAACCTTAATGCTATGTGCAGAGACGTTATTTACCTTCTGATTGGGAAGGAGCAGGGAAATGTAAAGGCTGGGAGGGAGCAGAAGGGACACACCCTCCATGCAGCAGCAGCCGTGCTGCTTGGCAGCAGCGGATCCATACGGACAGGCTGGAATTCCTGCCAGACCATCAGTCTATTTTTATAAAAGCCAAGTTTGTTTATCAGCTGCGGTCATGAAGTCACCACCTCCCGAAAGCTTTTGAGAAGCCAGTGTGAAATGAGCTTCATCCTTGATCCTGTTGGAACAGTCTCACTCTCATGAACAGCTACAAGTGAGCCAGGTCCAAGCCCCAAGAAATTACTGCACCCACCATCTGCATGCAACTACACCTTGCTAAAGCCAGTAGTGGGACAGAGCACATCGGCTCCAAGTCAGTGATCCTCTCCCCAAGTGAAAGCTATCACTTTTAAAAACATGGGGCATAGGGCCAGATGACCTCCAGAGGTTTCTTCCAAAGGAAATTATTCTGTGACGCACAGAATGACCTCCACTGTCACACCACAGAAGAACACCTCCCACTCAAATCCTATATGTAGCGTTCTTCCACCGATTTTGATTAAAGGCTGAATCTACTCAGTGTGACGCATACAGACTGGAGGTAGAGGAAGACACATTATAATCTTGATTCGATACAGGAGGCTAAATTGATAACAGTGCCAACGTCCATGATCTTCCAATACTATGGATTAAAACAGAGGGCCGCTCCAGAAACTGGGAGGGAGGTGGGTGTGTGTGTGTGTGTGTCTTACAAGTTTTCCCACCATTTTCTGCATTCCCACAGAAGATTTCTTCAGACTCCTTGTATTGGAACACCTTTCACTACCACCAAGTTTTCCAAACAAACTCTTAGGTAGGCAAATAATCTAGTCTGATCCCCAAATCCTCCAGAGATTTCTGGCCTGTATGAACTCTGCAGCATTGAAATCAAAGTTAGAATATTAAAAAAGGTACTGTGTTGAAAAGTAGATCTGCAGCATGACTAGATTCAAGTCATGTTTTATCAACATCAGTTGATCAAAATGACAAGACATTCCCTACTTTCGTGCCATAAGAAGGATAGCATTTTGGAACAGCATCTCTAGGAGTCAAATCTCAATTAGGATTGAAGCCAAATAATAACTGGATTCATTTTTGAATACTAATAAGATTGAACAATTAGGCAAGAAAAAAGTACATCTCAAAAATATGAAACACGATCTAAAGCAACAACTCCTTTGAGCAATGAGAAGTTAAGAATTTCAGCAGCAGCCCATCAACTGATGAGGCAGAAACTACACAGCTACTCCAGTAAATTCAGGATGTTGCCTGAACTCCTTAAGTTACCTAGCAATTTGTGGGTTTTGACAAGAGAGGATATTCTAGATCAACAGCTTTACTTCCATGCCCAAACTTAAATTTTGGGGAAATGCTTGCACACACCTAGAGCAGGAAACAGCCATTCGTTGTTCCTCCTTAGGAATACATGTGAACTCCAAAGGGCAAGAGATAAGGGCTAAACAAAAGTAAATCATTTCATAACAAAAGAAAGCATTAATAAATTAAGCTCATGAGTGTCTCCAAGCTTCATTAGAGGATGGAGAGTTAGGGTCAACAAAATACAAGAAGGTATTAAGTCAAGATAAATAAACCAGTAGTCCCCTTTTATCCTCCAAGTCAGAAGAAAGGGGCAAAGAGCCAACCAGCATGTGTTCTTCAACAAAAGCTTCAGTTACCTCTTCGCAGGGGGTCAGTTGCACTATGGCTTAATATAATACTTAGTTGGAAGCATAAACAAATTAGGACTGTTAGTTTGAAGGGGGACACGACCATTGCCTTAATATTGACCATCACAAGGTCAACAATTACATGTTCAAACAGCTAGCAGGATTACAGCGTCACAGAATAGCTGAGGTTGGAGGGACCTCTAGTCTCGTTCAACTGCCCTGCTCAGAGCAGCGTCAGCTACAGCAAGTTGCTCAGGGCTGTGTCCATTTGGGTTTTGTGTCTCCAAGGATGGAAATGGCATGATCTCTCTGGGCAATGTGTCCCAGTGTTTGATCACACTTACAGTAAAAAAGCCTGTGGCTCCTTACACTGAAACAATTTCCTGCATTCCAGTCTGTGCCCATTGCCTCTGCCCTGTCACTGGGCACCACCAGAAAGTGCCTGGCTCCATCTTCTTTACTCCACCCATCAGGTGTTTATATGCATTGATAAGTCCCTTCTACACTCTCTCTCTCTCTGGGTTGGACGGTCCTAGCTCTCTCAGACTTACTTCACATGATGCTTCAGTCTCATAATCACCTTCATGGTGGACTTTGCTGGACTTGTTTCATTAAGCCCATGCCTGTCGTGTACTTGGGAGGCCAGCACTGGAAGCAGTACTCCAGAGCTCACTGGGGCTTAGTGGAGGAAACTGATCATCTCCCTTGACCTGCTGTCAACGCCCTGCCTAACACAGCCCTTGGCCTTTTGCACAAGAGCACCAGCCTGTGCTGGTGAATGGGGTTAGTCCTCCTTAGACAGAATTTCACATTTCCTTTTCTTGAGCTTCATGAGGTCCCTGTTGGCCTATTTCTTCAGCCTTGTGAAGTCCCTCTGAATAGCAGAACATCGTTTATCAGCCACTCCTCCCAGTTTCCTATCATCTCCAAGCCTGCTGAAGGTGCATGTGTCTCATTATCTAGGTCATTAATGAAGATGTTAAACACTACTGGGGCCAGCACTGATGCCTGGGGTCCGTGACTAGCCCCTAGCTGCTGCCACTGATCTTAACCCTTTCAAACCTAGCAGTTTGGCTAGTTTCTCTCCACATCACTATCCACTTACCTAGCCCACGCTTGCTCAGTTTGCCTATAAGGATGTTACAGGAAACAGTGTCAAAAGCCATACCAAGGTTAAGAGAAACAACATTCACTGCTCTCCCCTTATGCACTATACCAGTCAGGTCACCACAGAAGGCTAACAGGTTGCTTAAGCACAATTTACCCTTCATAAATGTATTCTGACTACTCCCAGCCACATTCTAGTCCTTAATGTATTTAGAAATGGTTTCTAGGATTAGTTGCTCCATTGTCTTTCCAGGGATTGAGATGAGGCTGAGCAGTCTGTAGCACCCTAGGATCCTCCTCCTTCCCTTCCTGAAGACAAGAATGACATTAACTTTCTTCCAGTCCTCAGGAGCCTCCCTTGATTGCTATTGCCTTTCAAAAATTATAAAGAGTCAGCTTACAATGACAAGCTTCCTCAGTACTCATGGATGTATCCCATCAGGTGCCTTGTTCTCTAACCTGATACTTCTTCACCGAGGTGTCTTCCTTGCTCCGGACTTTCCTACTGGTTTCAGAGGTTCCTAAAGGCAAATCTGACCAGTAAAGACCCAGTCAAAGAAGGCACTGAATCTGTCCTCCTCTTCCATGTCCTTTGTCACCATGTCCCCTGTCCCTCCCAGTTGCAGGCTCACATTTTTCCTAATCTTCCTTCTGCTCATGATGTACCTGTAGAAGCCTTTTTGTCACCCTTCACAACAGTCATCAGATTCAACTGCAGATTAGTTTGGTTTTTGCTAATTCCATCCCTGCATGCTCAGACACTGCCTTTTAATACTCCTCCCAGGTCACCTTTCCCTGTTTCCTCTGCTTGTATTCTTCCTTTTTAAGTTTGAGTTTAGTCAGCAGCAACTTGTACATCTGTGCAGGCCTCCTGCCATCTTTGCTTGAATTCTTGCTTGTCGGGATGGACCAGTCTCAAGCTTGGAGGAGGTTTTTGAAAATCAACCAGCTTTTCCTCTTCTTTTTGTGACCATACCCCATAGGATTCGTCCAGACAGATCCCGTAACAGGCCAAAGCCTAATCTCCTGAAGGACAAGGTTGTGATCCTGCTTTTGGCCCTTCTGCTTCCTTTCAGGATCCTGAACTCCACCATCTCATAGTCACTGCAGTCATGGCTGCCCTGATCTTCACATTGTAAACTTCTTTGTAAGTACGAGGTCTAGCAGAGCCCTCCCCCTTGTCACCTTCTCAATCACCTGTGTGGGAAAGTTGTTATTGATGCACTCCAGAAACCCCTTGGACTGCTTGTCCCCTGCGCTGTTTTCTCTCCAGCAGAGACTGGGGTGGCTGAAGTCCCCCATGGGGACCAGAGCCTGGAAACATAAGCCTTTTTCCAGTTGTCCGAAGACCCCAGGACAATATCACTTCATGTCAGCCTGCCTGCTCATCCTGACCCAAAAGCTCTTGGCTGGCTCACAACCCCTTTCCAGGCAGGGTATTACAGTGTATGCCATTGAAAAGATGGAAGCAGAAAAGATGTTCTTGGTAAATATGGTCATAAATAATTACAACTGAGCAGCAGCAAATCCACTGCATCTTTCCTTTCCAGAAAGCCTAACCCAGAATGCTCCGACGTACTGACAGCTGAGCAAACTGTACAGGCAAGCCAGGAGGTCCTTCCCAATAACCAGGAGAGAACAGTATACAAGGAGCAGGCCTGGGACCCTCTTTTTTGACACTCTGGATTTATCTTCAGAAATTAGTTACTCTAGGTTTACACACATTGGCCAGGCAACAGAAACTACATATGAAGTTATTGGTTAGTCTCTGCATCCTGGTCCCAAACAGCCACTTTGAACTGACCTATACATTTGCAAGGAAGACAAACACATGGGCAGTCCATGAGTGCCACACGTTTTCACACATGCTCACATATGGGCACTTCCCCTGGAACTGTGGGTGAATGCATCTGCCGTGCTAAGTGCGCTGGTCTGTCTGCAAGAAGGCTTTACAAGGCTGAGGAGCAGGAGGAGAAGGGTCCTTCAGCCTGACTCCCAACTGCAGAATGAGCAAGTTACACATTTGAGATGAAAACAGTATGTGTGCTTTAAGTCGTAAGACAACACTGCCAGGCTGGTCTGGGCTATTTTTCTGGGTGTTGCCCTAACATCTTGATCAGCCACAGAAATGTCTCAGCTGGAGTTTAGTCACGCTTCTGACCCAGACTAGCTGGCACCACTGGGTTAAACAAAGGGTAGCCCTGCCTTGCCTCCTTCCTGTGCCCAAATTAATCAATTCATCCTTGCAAATATCAAAAGGACGTGAGCACCTGAATGGCGAGGGGTTACGCAAAGGAACAAGACATCACAGTGCCAGGTTTAAGCAAAAGTTTTCAAGTATCTAGAAAATATCCTTGATATTTTCCTTGGCTAAAGTACCCAAGAAAAAAATCTGCAATAATTTTCCAAAGGAATTCTTGGACACTCTCACCTCTATTTCTCCAGAAACATAAAAATAGATTTGGTAATACAGATAAGAAAACACCACAGCAAGGAATCCTGTTTTGTCAGAATAATGCAAAGGAAAATGGAGAATGCCTTACTCACTTTAACTTCTGTGATTGTTGCTCTAATTATGGTGATCACAACGTGGGAAAGGGAACACCACTAGTTCTTCCCCAGCAGCTCAGAGTGTGGTTATTTTTACCAATTAACAGATCTCCAACTTGTCACAGAGAAAATACATTGAGCAACAAGTCTGGCTGCCTCAATTCGTCACATGATCTGCTTTAAAAAAAAACCCCAACCCTCTTGTTTTTGATAGAATAAATTAGCGTGTAGATATGAAACAGCATTTCATACACTGCACTCACACATTATGTTGTATATCCTGCATGCATATGTAAAATACAGAATATAATGCACATACAGAGAACTCGCAGTGATTACTAATTGAGTACAAAATGTAGATACTACTTCTTTTCTAAAGTCGACAACATTTGTGCTTGAATTACTTGTCATCCAGGTAGCAGGCTGGTGTTCACACTGCTACTTTAAAAACTTATGCAGCTGCACTGAGTTCTGTCTTTCCTGAGATAAAAGCATGTCCTGAATATTCTTTATTCTTCAGGGCTACTAATTTGAACAGACCTGTCACTCTAAGTAGAGGGAGTTGTGGAATATTGACATTCTATTGAATTATTTAAGATAAATTAACAATGTTTCACATCCTAGGAGATTGCTATTTGCAGAAAAAGCCTGACATACTTGTGTTTAGACCTAGTAGCCAGAATGTGGAGAAGTTACAATTTTAAAACTATCTTTCATTCCTCATGGAAATAAACAGGAGACACCAGCTGACTGCATGTGACTTGCCTCGGCGCTGCAAGCAGAACTGAGAGTCCTGAATATTTTATCCTGCTTTGTTACAGATGGCAAGGACAGGAGTTCTTATGTTATCATCTTGCTAATTTATGGGAAAACCAGTCCCTTCTCAGTCAACATAAGACAAAATGTTGATGACTAGACTCAAAGCTAAGGGATGCTCACTTCCCTGTCAGCAGAAGCCATGTTTAGACTTTTAAGAGGGTTAGAAGGCATTAGCCCTCCCACTCTGGAAACCCTGAACACTGCACTGTTTCAGGCCTCTACCCTGACCGTAGGCAAGAGCTGAGATACCATAAACTCCAGGCACCTTTATGGTCACACAACGTTCCTGTCTGCTTTGTTCTCCGACACAGACCTTTTCTAAGGCTGGTGAATTCGGAGCAAGAATTCTCCAATGAAGAGGGAGCATTAATTCTTAATGGGTGCTATTGCATAGGAGTTCAAGCCTTTTGTGTTCACTCACAAAAAAAATAACAGGGCTTGGTGAATCACCATCATAATTCCCTCAGCAAATTATGGGCTTAAGCTGATGTACAGAGAAATGCTGTCCAGGATTCAATGCCAACTCAGTCTGGGTCGGTATGCTGCCTTCCAGATCCTCACCAGACAGACTGTGAAACATCAGCATCGAAAGACATACATAAACACACATATATATATACATAGCCAGATGTGTGTGTAGATATCTGTAGTGTGTATTTATTTTTATGTATGCATATATGGGTGAAAGTGAAACTTATGAAACATCTCTCTCCCTAGACACTGACAAACAGTTTTTCTTTCTTTTTTTTCTTCCTTCCCCCCCCCCTCCCTTTTAACCTTTTCTGGAAAATTTCTGGCAGATGTTCAGAAGAGAAGAAGGGTAGTTGAAGAGGGATGTCCCTCCCCAAAGAGCAGACGACAGTAGCACTGTCTGTTTGCAGATCATTGGGTGGGTGTTATCAAGACCTGAAGGACCAGTGAGGTGCTTAGACTTTGCTGCTCGCACTGAGAAGTGACCCTGGCAGTGGGTGGGTTTCTGTGGCAAGCTGGAGCAGGAGTAGAAGCACATGTGCTGGAGACACGGATGGTGGGACTAGGAACAAGGCCAGGCATGGGCTCCACACTCCAGGAAGGAAGCCCATCCCTCCCATCCACCCAAAGACCTTTGAACACGGAACGGAGCAATTCTGCATCTGACAGGCCACCAAGGGCACGTTACCCCATTTGCAAACATAATGCTGAGTCACTAACCATGCCCGAGAGACTGACAACGGGAGATTAGGGTGAATTTATGGCTGAGGTCCCTCATTTTTCTTCATCATGGTAATGACTCATTTCCTACACAGAGGGGCGAAGAGCTGGCTATAAAACTCCCATTGTTCCTCTCACTTACCTGGTAAGAAGAGGATTAAAATGGAGGTTTATTTGAGCTCCTAATTTCTACAGAAAATTATGCAGGAGGAGTTTGGGGAAAGATTTCAAAGACAGGAGTGTGTGCATCTGTGGATGTGGAAAGAGGCTCTGAAAGGAAAAGAAGAAAAAAGCCAAATGGGCTTAATCTTCAATTCAGCATTAGTTGGATTCTCTTTTATGTAAAAATGGATATATATCTCTAATCTTACAGACATAACCATAAGCATACATGGAGACAGGCAAAGCATGCGTGCCCACACCAACATGTACCCGATGAGCCCTCAGTTACTTTGTCCACCCCATGTGTGTTGGCACATCCCCTCTCAAAGTTTCAGAGACTCTCACAACCTTTAGAGAGCTTCTTTCACAGTCCCAATGTGCCACCAACTTACCTTTTTTTTTTAATTTTTTTTCTTTTTTTTTTTTTTTAATAAAACCCCCACAAACATATTCACTTATGTTTTTAGGTTCTGATTTGTCCAATAATAATAAAAAAAATTAAAAGAATTTAAAAAAAAGTAAAAAACCCCACAACAACAAAAACAAAGAAACAAAAAACCCACACAAACAACAAAAAAAAGCAAAGAAAGAAACTACGCAAAACAAAAAAAAACCAAAACACAAAGCAAACAGATACAACAACAACCACCACCCAACAGTCAGCTAAGGAGAGGTTTCAAACTGCAGCAACTCCAAGCTCATTCGAAATTAGAAACTGAAAGCATTTTATCATTGAATAGATAAACAAAGTAGAATAAAATACCAAGTCTTAACCATCCAGCCTCTCTGCATGCAACAAGTACTTTACTTTAAATACTGCATGTTTCCAAAGTGCTGTTAGCTTTATGAATGATCTACATTGTGATCAATACAGCTAAGAAAGAAGTTAATTTTACAGAAATGAGGGGAAGATCACCTCCCAGTAGCACTAGAGAAATCCTTTCTTTTATTTTTTTTTGAGCAGCTTAAATAGAGCTTTGCTACCACTTGTTCCTCACCATTTAACTTATCAGTCCCCAAATCATACTAATTAAGTGTTTATTACACATAGTAAACCACAGAAAGAAAATTCTTGCTCAGGAAAAATGCCAAATGCTACATGGAGCTCTGGCGAAGTCCTCTCCCACCTCCCCCGAATCATTATGCTTTTAAAAGAGCAGTAAGATCCTGAAAAAGAACTCACATAACTCTTGTCTTTTTCAACACATAGGTTTCCTATTATGTGTACTTAACAACTTATTTGGAGCATCTTCACACCCAAATGGCTATAAGTAGTAGTTTGAAGTACCAACCTTAAAATACAGGGCTTATATACACAATTGAGATGATTGCAGCTCAGGAGTTACCAGGCACCAGCTGAGCTCTTGCACCTCAGCTGATGCTTCACACTTTATTAACTCTCAGTAGATCATAAATCTATTCAGAAATACAGTTTATCTTCAGAAAGTGCTAAACACTTCTACCACACTTTCCAAGTTGGGTGTCCAGCATGCTTGTCATTTTGAAAAGCTCAGCGTCCATGCTCACCACGTTTAACTCTTGCTGATACCATCACAGCTACTCAACGACAGAAAGCAAGCTCAGGAAGCAATCCTTCTCTAATTCCCCTGTTATTAAACAGAGGTGTTGATTATTGGCTGGCAAAGTAGGAAATACTTCTTATTTTGCTATTACTGTTGGTACAGGTGTAGGCCTCAGTAGAATTAAATATAAAAATATTTAGGTGCTGAGGCACTGAAGTAACAATAGTAATATGGGGATATTATAAAGGTAAAAGATATCTTAACAGATATTTTCATATTTTGCCTCTTTGCCACTCTAGTTGCCGTGCTTAACGACACTGATGCAAGGAAGATCTCATCTTAAGCTTTCAAATCTCAGGCTGGTTTTTACAGACCCAACAGTACAAGGCAAAACCCCCAAAACCTGAAACATTGAGCAAATATGGACGCAAAAGGAGAACAGTATATAGAAACACATCATTTTAATGAACATATTCTCAGAAATACACTTTAAAATAAGGCTTTAAACACAACATGTTTCTGCACATCTCTTTCACCACACTAAAAAATCGTGTTTCTTGGAGGCCACTGTGTTCTCTTGAGGTACAAGAAGAGCATGACAAGTGAAGAGCTTGTACAATTGAGACACTGGAAGAGCTTTGAAAATTATTGAAGAAAAGAAAATATTAAAAAAATCCTGTGCTAGAGTGTTCCCTTTTTCTTTTTTTTCCTCCCTGTTTTTTGTTGTTGTTGTTTGTTTGTGGGGTTTTTTATACCTAAAATGCAATAAACAGTAAAATCTTAAACTGCACGGCCTTCAGTCAGGTCATGCTGATCTCACTATCTTTAGTTCTCATCCATCTTACCCGCCACCAAAGGTGGTGTACCTTTGATGTGAACTAATTACATTCAAAACATTTTGTCAAACAGCTTAATGCAGATGCCAAATAAGCTCTGTCTGTCTAAACAGGGCTTTAGACAACTTATCACTTTCAGTGTTAACTAAGAGCTAAGTTCCACTTCAAATAGAATTATTATGCTGCACAGAAAAAGATCTGCATATAAAACCTGAGACAAAAAAAAAGGAGGGGGGGGCAGTTAAAAAGCCACATTATTGGGTTTTTATTTCAATGCTGCTATGTTCCCATTGTCCTGGCTAGAGTGGGCATTACTGTGTGTGGGTGGGTGTGCACACGTGTGCAACAGTAAAATACACAATACTGAAAACAATTTTTTTTTTATCTGATAAAACTATCTACATGACAAGGGAAGTGTTTTAGGGCAAGGCATTCTGTCTGCTGTCTGCAGCATCATTTCAAGATCTCCTCAAACGAATCTTGTTTATTAAAAATGTATTAAAAAGAATGATTATTGTAAAACAAAAATCGAGGAGGGGGAACAATCAAAATTCTGTACCCAGAGCACTGGAGCCTGGGGTGCTGGACGGGAGAGAAAATTGTTCTCCTGATCTTGTAAGTGAAAAATGTTCTTTCACTTGTGGGCAAAAGCATCTAAATTTTCTCCCTGGGAGAAGGAAGGTGCTGCAGGGGAAGACAGGGGAGAAAGACGCAGCAAGGGAAGTGCTGGAATGGCACTGGAGTTCATTCACAACATTCTTAGGAATTCTCCTATTCCTTCTGCAGACACCCATATTTGTTTAAAATCAGCGCTGCTGTCTTGTCTTTTAAAAGAAGAAGAAAAAAAAATCTAGCACTGACAAATCCAAAATACATATTCCAGCATGTGTCAGTGAAACAACAGCCCTCCCCTTGACACCCACCACCGTTCTCTCATTAGACCAGTTTCCTAATGTGTCCTCATACCTTTTCTTTGATGAATACAATTCCTTCTTCTTCTTCCGTCGGTTTTGGCTCTTAAACACAAAAGTAGTGATCTGAAACCCTTCCCTATACTTCTGCACAAGTTTTCAGCGGGGTCTGGTTCACAGAAGATTTGTTCTTTTCAAGCAGAAGGGAAAGGTTACAAGTTTTCCCAGTCTCAAAAATACCAACAACACTGTCCAGTAGACTTCTAAGAGTTCATGTCCCTTTGGAAAAACGTTGTGAAAACTGGATGTTTTTAAAAGCAGGGAGCACTGCTCAGTTCCTCTTATACTGGTGAATATTGCAGCCTCTTAAAATGCAAACATTATATACCATGACAAAGGAAAAAAGCTAGATTGTTGCCCTCATTTAATGCCATTCTAAGCCTACAATAACAGTCCCACCTTTCCCCATTTATTCCTGTGGCCCTCTGCTTTCATCAGCAACTCATTTGCCTTATGGTGATCTGCAGAGAGGAGCTGATGCAGGGTTCAAATTATTTGGGGGGGAGAGACATTTTCCCATCCCAGTTCTGCAGTTTGGTTTCACATTTGCCTAAGCACAAGGCAGATGACAAGAGTTAACTCTTCCAACAGCTCTACCGGCTGGGCTAGTTTACATGCTTGTGAAACTACAGCATCCTCCGGTTAGATTGCTTCTTATCATCTAAGACAACTACACAACTAAAATTAAGTATCTGCTTATTAAATAAGAGGTGACAATCAAGATACACACTTTCAATTGCAGAAAAATTAATTGCTGTTTGCTTGCCTGAGAATTTAACTGTATTCTCAAGACATTACCAAGTCCCAGAAAACCTTGAAAAGTGCACAAACACGGAGGCTGCTCCTCTGCTCATCTCCTGTCTTCTCACTTGACTTTCCCTTTTTTCCCTAGAGCAGATCTGTTGCAGTTTCCAGCATTTTAAACCATCTACTGTGGGCAGACAGCAGAGGCCTAGCAAGCTCCCTTCGGGCTCTCAGGACATCCTTAGCTCCATCCATACCTGGGCAACGCTCTTCATTTGGTTCTTGACATTGCCCTTCTTCCCACACCACTGAACCTTACCTGGGTCCTGCCTTCCCTTCTCCTGCACTACTACCATGCTGTGTCCACGTGGTTTCTCATGCAGTGAACTTCCAACCATCTCTACAGGGAGCCCATAACACTCAAAGAAACCACTTCTAATACTGCCTGCTCTCTCCAGCAAACTCCCCAACCCAAAGGCCCCAGTCCCTGCCAAGAGCAACAGATTAAAACCAATCTAAGAATTTAGGAGGACGTTTCCTAGTTTTGCAGAGCCATGTGCATGCTAGGAAAGCATGACCAGCGCATACTAGGAAAGCAAGACCACCTCGTTATGCATTACCCTCTCACAGCCTTCTGCATTTGGCCTCATTTGAGGGCTTTCCGTTTCCAGAAGAAAAATCACATTTCCCAAGTTTGAGTATGACTAGGTTTCTAAAGGTCAAATTCAGGCTAGAAACAGGGAGGTGCTCTGTAAGGAGGACAAACCCATATCTCTCTCCCTCCCCTTACTGTAAATGGTAAGCAATCAACCTGTGGAATTCACTGTTGCAGGGTCAAAGACAAAATCCCGTGGGTGGACAACTGCACAGCCGTTAACGGCAGTTACACGGTATCCAGAAGTAACGGGGCAACAAAAGGCCACAATTTTAGTGTGCAAACTATTTGCAAATGGCTGCGGAAAAGACGGGCCCCACTGGTGACACCCCACACAGCCACACAGACAGACAGACAGACACAATTGGGTTCTTACTGCAAAAACATGGACTTAAGAAGTAACCCCTGTCTTCAAACATTGGGGACACCTACCCCCTTGCTCGAAAGGCAAGCCCAGCTGCACACTGTTATCTGGGACCTCATGGCAGCCATCGCCAGGAGAAGGGTACCCATTAGAAAACCAGCAGCCTGAATTATCATTTCAGTACGTGATCCCCTGCGATACCAACTTTCTAAAAACAAGCCGTGGCAGAGGTCAGGAAAAGGCATCCCACGGCAGAACGGCAAATAATGACAGAAGGGTGCAGGAGAGTGATGTTGCTCCAGGATCAAAGTGCTATTCTGTAATCTCCATTATTGTGCCTCGTTGATATTTTAAGCAAATCGATCTGATCTCATCACTGTGCCTACTAATGTTTTAAAATGCAAATAGCAGTTTCTTATAATAGTACCTAGATTTCTCTCCTGGAAACGTCTTTATAATTCACATCTTATTAGCCACAAGAATTCCAATTACACATCTTCTCTTCTAATTCCTACCAGCTGATTATTAGCATTAGATGATAATAGCGTATTCTCTGCTAATATATTTCTTAATAACATCAAAATGCAGAATGCCTTTGTGGTCTAATAATTGAATAACTGCACTGAAGAGAGTACTAAATTACTGGAAAATGTTTTACTTTAAGTCTTTATTACTGCTCAAAAAGATGGAATATTTAAAATGCACTCACAGTTAAGCTGCATTCATCAGGCGAGTTATATTTGCAACCAAAGAAGAATGAAACCAAAATGTTTAAAGATCAACACAAGATTCAAGTTTCTGGAGGTTTAAAGGGGGAAGGAGGGAGAAGACTGCTGCATCCACCTGCACAAACAGATGACACAGGGTTTAATACTGAGAAAAGAAAACAGCACTGTGTTTATGGGTTTTGTTAGCAGATCTCTTAGGGTATCATTCCCTACATTAAGGTGTGCATTCACAAGGCAAGGCGGCATCAGCTGCTGATTTACAGAACATTTTTCTTTAATTTTGAGGACCATTAACAAGAAACATTAAAGCAAGAAATTAGAAAGGGCTCGGAGAATGATGAATGCTGGAGACCACTACCACAGCAGAAAACATCCTCATATGTTTATTAACTACTAAAAGAGATTATGAGTAATGGATCCCTCGGTGCTGGGGACTCTAAATTAGCCATTGACTCCTGCAAGAAGAGCAGAGCTCTAGGGCTGGGATAGGCACTGCAAGTCACAGCTAAGGAATGATAATGGGAAGCATGAGGTAGCTTGAAGTTCATCTTCGCTCATCCTCCCAGGCTCACAGTGCCATCCCTGCCTCTCTTCCCCGGCTGTTCTCCAAAATCTGCACAGGGGAACATTCACCCATTGATTGATCCACGTGCCTAGATAAATAGATAAATAGTATCTCGACTGGGAAGAGTTCAAGGCAAAACACTTCAACTAAAGAAGAAAACAAGCAAGGAATTGGGGAAAAGAGTTCACCTCTTTATTCGGTATCCTGTGTGGTGCAAATACACCCAATTAGATGTGTCCGTGTAATTTTCACATCAAACATCATGAACTCCATAGTCGGCTCCCAAGGCAACTAATTGCATGGCTCACAGTGGATTTTCCCAAGTTTTTGAGAACACTGCCGGCACTCTTCAATAAAGCCATTTAACATAACAGAAGGTTAAAGTGAGACACAAACACTTGCTTTTTTTAATTTACACCTTTCATTTACTTCCACAGAAATGTCAGGAAAGGGCTGAGATATTGTGTGATGTACTGTCATGTACGCTTCCTTTTAAGAGCTGGGTTAAAAGAAAAGGCTTGGATTAAGAGAATGTAATCAAGATCTATACCTTTAACAAATTTTTAGACAGTCAGAAGAGGGTGCATGCTCAAGGGCATTGATCTTAACGTGCTTTCAGAACAAAGAACAAGCGTCCTGTCTTACATATTTACAGACATGAAAACAGGTGGTGGGGAAAAATCTGCAAATGTAATGACTCTAGATGATCTTTTTCAAAAAATCAAGTAGAACCGGCCTTCACCACGAGGACCAGGCTAGTAAAATACTGTTTGTGCACATTACACTGAGCACTACAAACCTTCCCAGCATGAGAAACTATTAGCCTTTATATCATTACATTTATGCAGTTGTAATTTTTTTTTTTATGAATGCCTTTCAGGAACCACTAAGCTACAGAAGATGCCTTTCTAAAATAGATGTGACACCACACAGCACAGGGAGAAAGCAAGGCAGTGTTAGAAGCACTGATTGAACACTATTTTGTAGGTTGTGTTTTCAGGCTTCAGGTATTCTCCAAGGGTGATATTTACATCCGAATTTGGCAAGCTATTTAAGCATGTGAATGGTCTCGTGGACCTCACCTTTTGCATCAGAACCTGGTTTCAGCACCTAACTGCAGCTTTCATGGTCTGGGAACCCTGGCTCGCTCTCCTCTTTTTTGGTGGCATTTTGACATCCCGCACTCTCCAGCAGGCAGCTGCTACTCAACATGAAAACCAGAGAGATCCGTCTCCTCAAACATCAATGTGACCTCCTTCTTCCCTGCTGTCCACAGACACTGGCATCAGGCTGATCAAATACAAGGGAATAATTACTGCTCTCCCGTTTCCCTCTTCCAAAACTCCATTAAGAAAACTCCCCCTTCGTAAACAACCAAAGGAGGGCTCCTCCTTACAGAGCTATCCTGACAGATATCCTGGAAACCCAGCAAACAACAGGGATGTTTTAAATATGCAATGAAGACCCCAGCAGGCTCAGGAGAGCCTCCAGCAGTGCTGCCAAGGCCCTGTGTCACTGCACTTTATTTTAATGTGCAAGCTCTGTAATTTACAACTGGGCTAGATTAGCACGCCCAGAGTGGGGAGAACCCACGGCTATTATAAAAATCATATAAATAAGGGTTTTAATTGAAAACATCGTGCAATGCACAAAATGATTACTAACAGGAGTAGGAAGGAGAGGGCTGAGTTTTCCCCTAGCATTTTTAAGACTAGTTTTTGAGAAAGAGCATGAAAGACAGAAACAGTGCAGAGGTACACCATAAAATTTCTCCAAAGTGAGAAACAAAGCATGTGGGGAATAAAAACACAAGGTTTCCAAAAGGACTGTGGACATTTCCTTCGCAAAAGAAAGGAAAATGAATTAATTTTGACAATGAAACCCACTCAGGTGTCATATTTATCTCCTCCAGCTTGTGACCTCCAAGGAGGCACCCCAGTGTCTCCTCACATCCCCTTAGCCAAGAGCCTCCTAGATCCCCTACTTAGCCATGCAGAATTTTGCCAAAATGAGCTCCGTGGGGGTAAACAGGGGAAGCCAAAACAACAGTGACACTGGTTAGCAGAAAGCAGAAGCATATCCCACAGCTGTTCACCACGTTTAATAAACAGGAGAGGAAAGTCTACTGTTTAAATTACAAAAGTACGTTTATACTGAATAATATAAACTCTTATTGGCAGCACATGGGAATAAAGTCACTGAAGAACCACTACTGTAGTAGCCCTGATGGCCACTGCTCCCGGAGGGTTTCCTCAGAGGAGCTGCATTCATACATTTAGAGTGACATGGACAAAGCTGAGGCAGGAAAATCTAAGATGTGTAAAAAAAAAGTCCATGCTTCAGTGGAAGTATCAAGCTTGCACTCATTGGCATGACATCGTAGCAAAGCTAGAACAAGGAGGCTGGGGCTTCAACCGTGTCCCAAGAGGAAGGCGGGAAGAGCCTACAAGGGCAGCCAGTGTGGTTGGCCAGTGTAAAAATTCCTATTTCCAAGATGGGCTCGGCCTACTGACTTGCTGCAGATCTGCTCAGAAAAGCATGTTGTCCCCAGCCATAGTGGTGTGACAGAAACCCTCAGCAGAAGGAGGGTGGGGGCTGCAGCAAGGCAGCCCAACCTCTTTCAGAAGGGTGTGAGCAGCCTGCAGCCACTATCTCTGCCTGTGGGCTGCAGTAGAGACAACACATTCATTTTCCCGTGCCTTACAAGGGCACTCCCTCTTCCCCTCTTTCACTCCACACAAGACCACTAGCACTGTAAATTAAGTGTGATGTGTAAGTAGTTTCATTCACCCTCCAAGAGATATGGGCCAAACCAAGGCGTACCGCTGTCAAGAATCCTGCTGCCTAAGCCAAACTCAAATTATTTTATTTCTGGTGTTGCTACCCAAAGAAATTGTCTATTTAACAGATGAGAACAGTACTGTAACAGAGACCAGACACTTGCAAATTTAGTACAACACATGAAACAGTGTCTCACAGAATGGTAATTAAAAAAATGAACAGAAAATTGACTTGGCTAAGAACACTGTCATATGGCTAAAATGCACAAGCTAAGCATATGTTAGGTACTGTACAGTGTATCCGCGTGGGTATCCCAAACCTTGAAGTAGGATAGCTTGGATTTCAGTATCCTGGAAATATCATTATCGAATGGGGTTTAGAGCCAAAATTAAAAAGGAAATCACTCCTTCCATTCAGTAGGAGAGAATAATAATACACAAAGATCTCAAAGATATTAGGGGAATAAAGTAGCACATGTATTTGTTGAATACCCCTTAGCACATAGGAGTGTTTGGAATAATCTAAATTACATATTTGAATCAGGAAGAAGAGTTTGTTTACTGGAGGGGGGGCTTTGATGCTAGCAGACACCAAGGTAGGCTCCAAAATCTCTTCCCGATGGCTGAAACGCGCGGGCTGGCTTTGCGGTTGCCTTCCGTCGTGGCAGGCGGAGCTCGCACCGTGGCCGAGCCCAGGCAGTCCCCGG
>WTSP01023483.1:0-37062 GCA_025331215.1 Actenoides lindsayi | reverse complement strand
GGGGTTTGATGCTAACAGACAACAAGGAAGAGGGGACTCTCAGGCTACCAGCCAAAGGAAAAAAAAAAAAAAAGAAAGAAAAAAAACCACTTCTGAACACAGGTAAAAGTTTCACAAGACCTCACAAGATGAGGTGACAAGATAGAGGAAAACAACCTCTGAAGCCATCACAATCCAGTACCCTGAGAGCGCTACTGTGAGTGCAGGTACATTGTATCAATGATGCCTAGACCTGACACTCTACTACATCCACTATGTACAGCTACTTGCACATGTACAGCATGGGCACTTGGCACCAACAGAAATAGATGGTCTTGATAAAAAGAAGTAGCTATACTTTTAATTGAGTAGAGTGTGGGCAAATTTTTACCTACTATGGTCGGTAGCATTAACTTGAAATTCTAAATGCACATTTGTAAATCACAAACACATGACCAGCAACTTTTCTTGCGGTTACAAGCTAAGCATTGGAAGAACATGTAGGTTGGATTTCAAGCCTAAACTTCTAAAAAACTACAAAGGCTTCAGTTTGAACAACAGAAAAAAAAAGCAGGCTTATAAATACTAACAACCCATGACCCTCTTCAGGGGGACAATGCCCGACAGGGACAGCTACAGGACAGCCCATACCAGTTTCTCTGGAGTCCCTGCTTTTTGCCATCCCTCTAAACCTTGTCAGGTCACAGTCAAAGTCCAAAATACTGTCACCTGCTTCGACAGGGTGATGTTCTGGGTGTTTGTGGACAGTCTAGCAAACACATCATGTATTTGTTCAAGAAAAAAAAGTGAACTTCAATGCTGTCATCACTGTCATGCTAGAAACAGAATTGAGATGTACAGTCCGCCTCCCATAATCGTTGTGTCATCACAGAAGTGATGTAAAACTGAGCTTTCACTGCTGCCTCCAGGAAGCAAACATGACATTACCTCCTCTGCAGACAACAGCAGACTGAATGGTGCGTCTTGACATTCCAAAGGCTCAGGAGGTGAGGTTAGGGCTTGTTAACAAGTGCACGGCTCGTGCCATCTTCCCTTGACTGTAAGCATTATGCAACTGAGAAGGAGCACCAAAAAGAGTCATGAACACCCAGAAGAGAAGAGAGACACAACAGGACATGAACCAATACTCCAGAGGTAATCCAAGATCCAATAGTGACCAAAATGAAACCAAAGAGAATAAAAGCTTTTTAAGAGAAATTCCCATTAACATTTGTTAAATTGAAAGTGTTTTGAACTAAGAATATAATTTAAATGCTGAAAAAGAAACCCCTAAACGTTTTAAGAATGACATAGATGAGATAGTTTGGGGGGAAGGGGAGGAGGTCCAATCTAAACTATCCCCCCACAGCTCTAACTGAGGATGGCATGGGAAAAAGGTTAGAAGCACAGAGACAGAGTTGGGGGCTGTTGTAAGAGCAAAGGCAACAACAGCCTCAACAGGAGAAGGCAGAAATGGCTCTGTTAGAAAGGGAAGGAGAGCTGCTAGCATGGGCTAAAATGAACATTTCCTGCAGGAGGAGATGAGACAATTTCATGCTTCTGAGCACATGTGTGTGATGACAGGGAAAGACACAAGTTTGAACCTAGACTAAGTGCACAGAAATTCACGGGCAAAGCGCAATACATAAACCTTCTCCTATTTGAATCATAACCAAAGGGAAAAGGCTTGTTTTGCTCCAGAGCAATGTATTTTGGTTCCTCCCTTGTGCCCACTCAACTCTCCAGGGAAGCAGACCCAGAACTACTCATCAGTCTTATTTTTCTCGATTCACTTTGGACAGGCTGTGCAGAAAATGGTTAAGTTTTCTTTTGTCCCAGTCCAGACCCACAACCTGCACAGATCAAGCTCTTCTGAAAAACCTAGCAAGAATACAACACTGGCTAACATAGGGAAAGCTGAGGGCTGATCAAGTCTCACATGAGTTTATTTCAGGTGGCTGTATGAGGGAGGAAACTGTTTCTTTAAACAATGGGCCGCCCGCCACCTACGGAATTTGCATTAAACATACCCATGACTCAGGCCATGGTGGTGCAACATCACCAGTTTGGGACCAGCTCCAAGCATATGACCAAGAAAGAGTGGACTGGAATTAACAACCCTCATGCTACCAGAAGGATTTCCCAGTTGGTACCAAATGGCAGACAAGACTGGGTAGGACCCAGCGGAGCTGCTGCCTCCCATGTGAATCTTCTCAATGGACTTTGGCACTCTTAATTTTCTGGCAACTGTAAAAATGCACTTCCAAGCTCACTCAGCATTTTCCAGGATGCATCCATTCCCTCTGGTTTCTTTCAATATTCTGGAAGCCATAAGGTATTGGTAGACAAACAGCACACACTGTCACCACCCTGGGGTGAAGCATCATCTGCCTTGGAACTCTACTTGGGAGAGGCAGATATTTGGCCTCCCAAACCATGACAAGTAAATCTGAGTGAGGAACCAATCCCAGCGTATGAACGCAGCTCCCTGGACAAGCAATATGGACACAGACCAGCCATCTTTAACCTTCCTTTTCCCATCTTCTGATGGGAGGCAGGGGTCCTACAGGAAGAATGTTAGTCCACCAACTACAGGCTTTTCCTTAATTATCTTTACCTCTTGTATTACAACCTGCTTAGGAACAGGCCACCCACAGTCACAAGTCACCAGATGACAAGTTGGAGGCCCCTGGCTTGGAGTCTCAGTTCCCGTCAATGCCAAGGAGCAAACAGAGGTGAAATGTGACCCTGAACTAGAGCATGAGGGATGTTTCAGTACTGATGGATACTCAGCTGAATATAAGGCTGTGCTACTGTAGGCTGTCTTTAGCAGCTTGGCTTTCTTGCATTACAGGGGAACAAACCCCACAGTGAGCTCAAAGCTTATTTAATTGGTTGACTGTAAATTCCAGAGGCCAGATTTGGTTGTCAGTTGCATAAAACACAAAAACAACTATTTCAACAGAATTACTCCACATGCCTGGCCCTTAGTCTCAACCAGTAATAGGGCAGATGCTGGCAAGATAAAGAGGCCATCCATGCTATCATTAATGAAGTTTCAGGTAAAATATGATGCAACGTTATTTCAAAATACTGACATATTGCTACAGGTATTTGGTGCTCTTCCCTTAATTACAATTGCTGGAGAGCATTTTTTTCTCTCCCAACATTTGCTCGCCCGAAACCTGACAGCTGTGTTAGAAAGCCTGCAGCTGGGCGGGCTGGTTTGCTGTACTCGTCTCTGTCATTAGTGCGCAAAACTTAGAGAAAGAAGAATGGACTATTTTTTTGGATAGACTGTTAAGAGTCAAGACCCTCTCCAAAGAATTACTGGAGATGTAAGGGGGAATCTCCTCTGCTAATCCACCTGTTGTACAAACTCAGCCCTCTATGAAACAAAACTTGTAATAGAGCAATTTACTCAGGGCCCCCCTTTTCTTGATTTCTTTGCAGTACTTTCATAAGATAAGTCCCTCATTACCAATAGAGCCACAGTTGTCAAAGAAGCCAGTTGTTAAACAACACTTTCCAGTGATGTTATTAAAGCTTCCAGATAAAAGCTGCTAACAAGTGCAAAACAACTGCCTGGCATTTCCATCGGAGACGCTTTCCAAACCTCCCTAGGCCATGCGCTTCAACGAGGTCTGCCTATTAGGGGAACACCACACAGCAAACAGAGAGCGAAGATAACGCTGCCCACAATTTTGCCAGTCCCCCAGCTCAGGTAGATATTCTCCCTCTTCCACACTGTTAGTGGGTTTGCAATAAAGCAGCAAGTTGATAGCCCACCAGAAATCCCACAATCCACAGTCACGAAGGACAAAGAAAAGCAGAACATTAATATCTTCCACAGGCTTACAACAGAAATGAGAGTAATTACCATAGGCTACAAAATGGGGCTTGTACTCCTTGGCCATTTAACCATTACTCCAGAATTTCACAACTAATGATACAAAACCCCAAAAGTTAAACAGTTTAAGAACTTTGCTGCAAATTTAACAAGACTTCTTGCCCACGCAAGGGTTTTTGTTCTGCTAGGGTTGTGATAGATTGATTACAACACACTCTAATTTTGGACATGAAAACATTTAGTTCTAACCGATGTTTTCCCAAATCTGTCTTAGTACCTTCATAAAAACAGAAGTTATTTAAGGTTCTCATCTGCAGTGTGAGCGTGATCGGCCTGTACTCATGGGCGGGATTTCCCTGCAACCCCAAATGGTGATGCACCACATGCAAACAGCATGACAGGGGCCTACTGTTGCTACATTTTCCCAATAACAAAACTAGACTGTAATTTTATGCAGGTATATACTGGGGAAAAAAAATATTTAAAATATAAAGCTGCCAGGACAAGGGCAGAAAAGAGTTAAATTCATATTCACCGAAGGAGCAGGGAAGTAGAAATAGAACAGTTGGCCCCAGTATCTACTGATACATTGGTACTGGTTCAAAGAGTTCTTCAATTATAATTTTTCTAAATATTGTAAATACTCAAACTTCAGTAAAATCATTTGCTTACTGGTTTTTTCCCATTTTCATTCTCATTTGCAACACCAAGTTAGTTAACAAGCAATTCTTCCAGAAGGAGAATAATAGTGGGAACTCTTGTGCTATCTGATTTTAAACAGGCACACTCATCAGTGTATCTTTCCAATTTCCTAATAAGGGCTTTGCAACACCCAGAAATTCCAGTTCCTTCAGGGAATCCATCATAGATTTTTATACTGAAACTCACACATGCTGTGAAATGACTCGGGGGTAAAGCAACTACGTGTAGAATTTAGTATTGATGATACCCCAGCAACAGTGCCTTCTGCAGCTACAAACACCAGGGGCACCAGCCACTGATGGAGGTTTACATCCTACAAAACACCAGGACTACATTTATTGAAATGGTTTTACCAGGGCTGAACGGTTCCATTTTAAACACTTCAAGGCAAGGACCAAAACTCTTTCCTCCCGTAGTCTGCAAGGCAAACTAGAAGTGACCACAACTATGAAATCCTGCAATACGCCAGAGACCTTGTGGGACCCATTGTCTACAGACCCTATTGGAAAAAGCATGAGCTGGTTTTGTGGTGGCAACTCCCTCCCTTCCCAGAGTACCAGATTTTTCACATCATGCACTGACATTTGCACTCCCACTACTCCTGCCAACAAGCTTGAGCTGACTGCTGCCTCTTCAGTATACGGTGTCTATTTTCATAAGAGCAGTGATGCTACTCCAAACACTACTTGGAGCAGATATCGAGGATAAAGAAAGGAAAAGGACATGAAAGCAGTCAGTGGAGTCTAAAGCATCCATTTCAACAGCTTGCCAATCTTACTGCCACCAGATCCAATTTCTTGGCTTCCTTAAGAAATAACTTAAGAATCCCCATGCCTTATTTCATGCAGTCTCTCCCTATTCTTTGTACACCCTAGAAGGATTGATCACGTTTGAAGCCAGTTTGTTCCCCTCCAGTTCATTTTGCTTCAATTTTCAGTTTAAAATGGAAATTCCTTCATGACTCCACCCCTCCCCGGGTACCAGTCACCCTCCTATCCCATCAGCCCTGCTAACTTTAAACACCACTTCTCATACTTTATCCATGAGAATATCTTTGCTAAAAACAGCCCACAAAGCCTCTACAAAGACCTGGGTGCTCTTTGTTGACCATAAGGAGTCGGACAGTTAACGAGATAGTCTTACACACACTTGGTATTAGCAGACATTGGCAAATAACTCACCTATCTTCTCTAAAAATAATTATATAAAGTGCATATTGCCGGTGTTAAGCACACCAATAGCATACTACTGCCCTAGTCTACAGAGACCAATCTCAATGAGTCACCAGCTCCAGGAAAGCTTAGACACTCATGAGGCACCATAAAGCTCAGGTAAGGATACCAGTCTGGGTCACGGACACTGTTAGTGGCATCAGCATACTTCTACACCCAGTGTAATTAGCAAGACAAATTAGCCCAGATGCCACACCAGAATGAGCAATGGAATTGTGCACTGGCTTGCACTGAACTGTGACGTTCAGGGTACGGGAGGCCAGACTCTGCTGGCCCTTTGTGTATTCCTTCTCATGCTCTCTCACGCTCTCCTCCCATCGGACCCACAGGATTCATACTAAAGTGAGGAAAAGCCATCACAAATATTTGGCTTGACATTCCGCATAATGCAGGCACCGGCTATTTTTGTATAAGCCCAAATGAAGTCCAACCTAATGCGGCGTTAGTAATGTTTTGGAGAAGGGAACACATACTTGTGCAGGGTCAGCCAGCGACTGGTGAGAGCCAGGGTGCCCGTGACCTGCCCACACTGGGCACCAGAGCAGTGCAAATTATACGGCAATATTTACGGCTAGACACAGATCTCCTTACACATACGTATGGGTGGCACATACGCGTGTGCACGCACGGAAGCCAGGTTATCTGACCTCAGTCAGATACTATCTGCAATTCAGGACAGAAGAACAGAAGAATTTATTTTGCCTCAATGCTAGCAGAGAATGCTTTTTGCCAGAACAGCTCACTATATTGTATGATAACTGAATGAAGCTAATTTTCAGCGGATTCTATCTAACAGCTCTTAACTGGTAGAAATAGTTCAAGGTCTTCAAAGTATACAGTGTTGCATAGCCCCCGATTCACACATTCTGCTAATAACTGCCAGACAATTGCATTGAATTTATTCAAAAACCATTAGCCGCAGAAATTCATATTCTTCGATTCTGCCTTCAGATAGGTACTATATTACACTTACATTAAGGTTAATGTGCAATGCCAATTCTTTCACAAAGGAACCGCAAATATTTGAAGCTACAGTCTCTCTTACTAAGGTGTCTGTTTTACAAGTTTATTGTTTCTCTCTCTCGCAACTCCCCTTTCATCCCTGCCCCTGCCAGGAGAGCCGGGCTGAAAAAACGGCGAGAACATTAGAGCAAATCCAGGCACATATTAAGGAAAGTATTTGAGACATTCTTTGTACAGAGTGCATATGCTACCAGCATTACAAGGATTTTTCTTTCATCTGCTCCTTCAGAGATGAGCCTCCCAAATACTTAAAAAATGCTTTATAAATATCCTTCGATAAACCATCACCACGTCTTCAGAGCACTGGTGTGCTAAATGCCTGCCACTGAAGAGTGATGGTGAAGTTTGGGAGGAGTCAGAGGTGGGAGCTGTGGAGCGGAAGTAGCTAGAACACAGGAATGTTAAACAAGAGAGCCTCAGTGAGTGGCTGGGGCATGTGGGGACTTTACAGAGAAATAATACACACGTACCATTTATGTTACAAAAAAAAAATGTTACAGGTAGGCAGGCTTCTGTAATTTATCTAATACTCTTTTATATGCATGCTTCCTTAGGTTTCATGCAATTTATTAAGTTTTCAGCCTTGCCCGCAGCAAAAAGGATAAACAAAAGCAGATGTGAAACTCCCTTTTTTAAGGGCCCGCCAACCTCCTGCAAAGCCTGTAACCAGCTGGGGGAAGCCTGATTACCATCAGCTCTGCACTCACCAGTCCCACTGCCCTCTCCTCCTTGCGGCAAGCTCCAGACTGAGCCCTCAGGTATGCTGGGACCCACAGCACACCACCTCAGTCTTGCCTCTATAGAAAGAGGCTGTTCCCTTCTGCTCTCTTAAGATTTGGGTAGGAAATGCGTTTTGTTGGCAAGGGTTAAGTAAACTCCATGAACAAAGGAGCCTGGAGAAGGAGGAGCAGGACATCAAGGGTGACACATGTCCCTTGCTGGTCACAGACGACAGAGGAACAGATTTCATGAACATTTACACAAACAAAAGGCAGAGCTATAGAGTTTGGTTTTGCTCAGCAGTGGATAACCAAGATAACCATCTTCACTGCACCTTCACTAGAAGGCTCTCAACATCAAAAAACTAGAAGCTTCAGGAAAATTTGTGTGTGAGACTTCACCATCCTCACGCGCAAAAGAGGACGTACCACATTGCAGCACAGAAGATGCTGGAAAAGCACAAAGTGCTACAGATCTATTCCTAGAAGACCAGTGCCTCCACGAAGGCTGCCCTGCCAGGCATAGCTCACAAAACGCAACCACACTGCAGGGTACAGCCCAGTGCCCTACCTGGGCCCACACAACGTGTCCATCAGGTTAAAGTCAGCTTCAGTCTGCAATATAACGTGCTGGGCTTACCTTGGGACAGCTGAGGGGGTGGTGGAAGAAGCCCACCAGTCTCTGCTCCCATCCATCCAGAGACACCTTCAATTAAAGGCCACTGGAAGGCTATGGTACCTCCTGCTGCTACTTTGATACCTCTTTTATTGTTTCTGGAGATGGAAGCCATTGAATAAACACACCCCACAACCCTGCTATTAACAGAGGCATTTTGTCCCTACCTTGACAATCTTGCATCCTTGAGGACCATAAAATTCAACTAAAAACCAACAGGTTGCAGGTTCTCTCCCTCCTATACCCTGCTGTCTCAATGAAAAAGATTTGGCCGTTTCCTGTTTTGCAGAAAGGAAGAAAAGCCTCTGAAACCACTTATCCCTCCCTGCTATAGCACCTGTTTCTCAGACATTAACAGCTTCCAGACTAAGAGTCTCGTGAGGCAAAAGAGGTGAAAAGGGAGGGTGGTGGTGGGGAAAAATCCCAGCTCACAAGGTGCAGCTGAAAAATAACAAATGGCTTTGAAAGTGGAAGGGCGACGGAGCGCAGTGCTGCGGCGCTAGTGAGCACACACATAATGAATTGGGGATTCCCCATGTCAGGGCCAGCTCCGAGAGCGAATTGCAGAGTTCCAGGGAGGATCAATAACTGTCAGAAGGAGAAGAAAGTGAGCACTAAATTCGCTTGCCTTTCATCTTCAACAAATGGAACAGAAAATCTGATGGATGACAGAACCTTTCGTTTCTATAGCGTTCTTGTTGAACTAAAGACTAGTGACACTGAGATGATTTTCAACATGCACTTCTGTAGATCCAGAAGCAATTATAAAAATAAAAATAAAATAATTCCTTTACAAAAAAAAGCCCCCAAACCAAAAGTAGTAATTCAGAAGGGCAGGGTAAACAAAAAATACTAATGAAAGCCCGTGCCAGTGGTCAGCCCCTAGCATGCAAGAGTGCAGAGTTTTGGAAGCATGGAGCACATTAAACACAACACACCCCTTGCCTCCCCCATAATTAAGTTAGAGATGTGAGAGCAAAAGCAATAGAGGCTGTCTGCTTAGTTTCTCTGCTTGGCAGGGCACCACACACATATGCAGACAATTTCTCCTCTTCTCCGTTTGTGAAAGCCTGAGTCGGGGGGAGTGCAGACCCACATGAGCAGATAAACAAAAAACCCAAAGCAAAGAAAAAAAACCCCAAAACAACAAAAAAACGCACCCCACAATTCAAAGAAGGAATATGCTACTGCTCAAAGAAATGCCAAAATCTCTCCTCCATCCTTTTAATTTTACTGCAGACAGTTACTCAACCCATCAGGAAAATGATATTAAAAATACCAACAACAGAAGGGAGACAAGACCTTTTGTACAACCCAGCTGCCTTCTGTATCTTGACTTTCATATCAGATATTTATTTTGGCATGTGGGCTGTGGGGGAAGGGGAAACATCTCTGGACACCTTATGACATACTTCACCGTGGTATAACAGTTCAGAGCACAGAGGTACATCTCTGATTATTGCCTATGAATGCTGAACACACAATATGATACCCTACCGTGCCTTCGCCCTGCACAGTATCACACAAACAAGCCACAGGGCAAGGCTGGGGGAGAAGTCCCAGCAAAGAACACATGACTCATCTTCAACCTCATGATCTGCATTCGGCCAAAGATGTGGCATTACTCAAAGCCACCGCTCAGGCGGCCTTGGCACCAAAATGCTTTCTTGGGGTTTGCTCTCTTGCCCAGGTGGGCTGCCAGGGTCTCCCACCATTGCAATAATGTATTTGCAGAGGATGTGCCACCAAACCCAGCTCAGAAGAGGCATCTTTCTGCCACTGAAATGGAAACTTCAAAGCCTGCAAAACAAATGCAGTGACTTAATTGGGTATAAGGGCTTGGTGTAAAGTTCAGAAATTGGCCCATGTGTGCTAATTCCACCTTACAGCTTGCGTGTGGGAAGGCTACTGTCCCACTTTCTCAGTAGAATGACTTGTAGTAAATGACTAGCACCGAGATGCTAGCTGAGGGCAAAGCTGGCAATAATAAAAGAAATGAAAATTCAACCTCTGACCCTTCTATTTA
Source organism: Actenoides lindsayi (assembly GCA_025331215.1). Classification (NCBI taxonomy): domain Eukaryota; kingdom Metazoa; phylum Chordata; class Aves; order Coraciiformes; family Alcedinidae; genus Actenoides; species Actenoides lindsayi. Next base: position 26,855 of record WTSP01023483.1, on the reverse strand, counting down.
ATCCAAATAGACCACGCCACACAAAACAGGGATTAGCACAGGCTCTCTAGTATCATTTAATGCCCACCACAGACTCATTTCCTTCGCAGCTCCCTGGCCAGTGCTGACCCCACACTACTCCCTGTGGTTCCCCACTGGGGCACGGGCATTCTGGATGGACCACAGCCCTGTGATCCCATTCTGCCCAGCAGCCACGCAGCCTGCGCCCGCCTAGCCCTCTGGATTTGCTTTTTGGGAGACTAGGAACCCAAGGACACCACTCTGACAGCCTCCTTTGGAAATGTAACAGCTTCCCCTGTATGTCCCTCCAGTTTGGTTTCATTTCAGAAAAGCAAGGTTGTAATGGCCACAGACAGTTTAACTGCTGGACATCTAAGAAAATAACCTCCCTTGGATAGTGCCCCCTCAACCCCATCTTAGGAGAGTATCAGCAATGGCCCATCTGCAAACGTGCATCACCTAACAGGGGGAGGAGAGTTGCCTGGCATCCCAATTGAATAATCAGGCCCTTTTGGTATCTCAATCAAATTGTGGTTCGAGAAATGAGGCCTCGTCTCCATATGAAAAAGATAAATCAATCTACAATACACAAATGCAATTTTAAAGGACAGTATCTATTCTAGATCAAATACAGATGCAGAACCCGCAACTTCAGATTAACAGCATCTTCCCAGTTTAGCTTAATCTACTTTGAAAGCGAATTACTCTGCGCTAGGCAGAGGCACTCTTATTCTCCAACAAAAGCGTCCTCAAGCAGGAGCTGCTGTGAAGCAGCTCCACAAGAGCAAGCCAGTGCGTGGACGTGGCATTGCTTCCCACAGACTGGAGCCTCTTGCTGTGCCTTCCCTCCCTAAAAGCTGTACAAAGTTGCTGATGTTGAAGGGCTGCTTTGCTTTACCTGGTAGATCAGTGCTTCTCAGCGACGAGTTGCACAGCTATTCACAGCCTCCTCAGCACAATGAGGTGCCACCATTAGTTGAGCAGTACTTTAGCAGTCTAGATTTTCCTCCACTGAAGGCAAGTTTTCTTACTTCTTGGAAAGGTTTTAAAATATCCCCCAAGTTTATGTTAAAATAAACAGAAGCAGTCGGCCTTGTCTCCAAGCAGAATCTCCTCAGCACATCTCAAAAGGCTTTGCACAAAGTTTCCGGCGCTTGACAAGGAGCATCTCATGGGGGCAACCCACTCCAGCTGATTGCACAATGACAGCAAATGCCAAGAAAACTCCAAGTCTAATCTGAGAGCTGACACTGACTTGTGTAGCTTGGGCAAACCACTTAACCTCTCCACATCTTAGCTTTTCTGCCCATAAATGAGTAATAATACTGAGCTCCATCTTCCCCCGGGGACTGATAGGGGACCTTGGGTTTGTATGGCACTTTGGGAACGTGAAGTGCTACGTAAGTGCTAAGTACCCTTATCGAGAACTCCCACCATCACCTCCACATGCGGGCACAGCAGATGTTAGTGAGAAGTTGCCCCCAGGGAAGACTCCAGCCAAACTGAACGTACATGTTTACCCTCAGGTTTCACCGGCAAGATGTTCAAACAGCAAAAGGGAGATTTCAAATCCCCTCCTCCCTTCTCACAGAAAGAAGAGCGATTTCTAGTACAGCATTCACTCAGTGCAGGGGCAGTGCCAAGCTGTGCAGGAGTCCATTCACCCCTTCAGACGGGTACAGCTCTCCTGTTGACAGCACATGGGGAGGGACAGCACCTCACTTCAGTGACCATATCTCACATCTGTAGCAGTGCTCAATCACACCTTCAAACATCCAACCAGAAAAACAGAAGCATTTCTCTGAGCTCTTCACTGAACACCACCACACGCCCTTATCTCCCCAGGCTAGGTCAATATTCACAGGAGAAGCATGGCAACAAGAAATATCCAAACCCTTACACAATCCAGCACGTGTTCACTCCAGAAGGCAGGCAAGCAACATCCAACTCTTTGTAAGAGTGACTTTGCCCATTTCCTGCTTTGCTAGTTTCCCAATCTCCACAGGCTGGATTCAGGTCCTGCAAGGTGAAGGCACATGAGCAAGAGCAGGAGATAAAATGGAGTAGATGCCCCACTGTTTTCACTTCACCAAAACTTTAATAACATAAGCAAATGTTAAAGATGCTGATCATCCTGGACAGTTGAGCTGGAGCATGTCTTGAAGGGTTATAGATATCACACATCTACAAAGAGCATTTTCTCCTCATTGTCCCCATGTTTCCCCACCTACCTGTTCATCTAAACCAGAAAATTAACTCTTTGCTAATCAAGACATCTAAGTAAAGGTGGTCCTGAAAACTAACTACTGTGGCACCTACACGGACAGACAGATGGGCTGTACGGCTGTCTAGTGGACATCTTGACAACGTGTTCTGCAATGGCACTGTAAATATCATTGTTTCACCTGGAACAGCAGTTAAGCCTCTCTGGGAGATGAGGAGGAGCAGGGAAGCAGAGATCTCTTGTAGGTTGTTATTGTCAGTGATGAGTTTATTTTCAAGTCTACGTTGACTGTTATTCGTGATTAGAAAGGAGTGGAAATTTCAAAACAATCCTAAGAAAATACTTCAAAATACTGATTTCTTTCCTTCTGTGTTTATATAACGCACAAAACCAGGGCAAGCTGAGCTAGCTTGGCATTATGCTCTGTAACAAGTATGAGAAATTCATTAACTGACAAATCTAACCACTTTCTGTGACTACACCAGCAAATTAATTCGAGGGTAAGGACACTTGCCAAGACGGTGAATTTTATGCAAGTACTGGAGAATCTTCATGGAAAATAAACTTCTGTTAATTAATGAGTATCATTCGCTGCTCAACACAGGGAACGGAAATGCATCACATGCTCCCCATCTCTGCTCAGAGGAGCTCCAACACTAACCAGCTCTGAAGAACAGCTCATGGATAATCTCCAAGGCAAAACACTGAGACTAGTGCATGAGTAACAAGCAAAATTTCAAGAAAAATCACGATCTCTTCAGTGATCCTTAACTAACAGGAAGAGCAATTCATTTCGCTGCACGAATGATTAATTATAAATTATTAAATCCAGCTCCACTCAGGATACTTACCCAGGGAACCAAATGCTCCCACATGTCAACAACTTTTTGTTTTCTGAATCTCTGAAACCAGTATCAATTCAAAATGCATACAGTGCCAGATTATCCCTGGAGGATCTGGCGTGCGCCTTCACCGCCCAGTATCTCCAAGTCCTGGCCAGGCTCTGAGAGGAGAAGCAGCTCACCCTTCTCACTCTGGTCTTTGGAGACAGCTTTTCCAAGGAGGACACTGCAGTTATTTTTACCCCCTCTGCTCTATCCCATCAGTGTAAAACACACCGGGAAGCATCTGGTGAGCCACAGCTTACTTTCCCCACCCGTATCACACAGGAGAGTGTATCTCCCAAGCAGGGATTTGGGGAGAAGCCTGCCCATGAGCACAAGTTTCGCAGCATTCACGGAGCAGGCAATTTCCTGCCCGGCAGGAAGGCGGTGGAGAACCCCCGGCTGCTCCCAGCCTCCTGCCTGCCAGCGAGCAGCAGCCAGGGACGGCTGAGGGTGGGCAGAGCACTCGGGGGGGGGCAGGGGACCGGGGAAGTTTGAAAGCGGGAGAAAGCGCGGGGCTGAGAACAGGCGCCTGAACACAAAGCAGCCAGAGGATGCACGGATACAAAAATGGGAGATACATTGTTAGTCTATAAATTAAGTTAAAGCAACTTCAGCACATCCCAGACCTTTAATACCAGGCTGCTGCACACCAAGTGAGCTGGCTTCAAGCCTACGAAATGTTTCGGCTTCACTCAACTGAGGCAAGACCCACGTTTTATTAAAACAGGTTTATCTTCCTGCAAATAAACCTCAACAGCTTTTGAGCCCTGAAGAAGCAACTTCGGTTTGCCGTCTCTCCCTCCTCCCCCTGCCCACAACAAAACATTCATTCAAAATCTGGTGAGTAAAGAATTACCAGTTACAGCTTTCTGAACCTTGCCCATGTCAGGCTAGTATGCAACAGGTTTCAATGTTTGTTTTTATAATAAATAAAGCAAAATTATGATGAGACAAGTAAGCTCCTTGTCTCTCCTCTGTCTTCCTTGAAGATTGCTTTTTATTTTGAGACAAGCACAATTGTAAAGTGCTTAATAAAGGGCATTCCCTATCTCACATTTCAGCTTGTTCCAAATAATCTAGGCAACCTTAAAATATTCAAGCTTGCCTGTCAGCCATTTAATTAAGAAATACTAAGAAAAATTAAAATTTAACCCCCCACAAACACTTTCTCACTTCTTAAATATCTACCAGTCTGCCCCATAATCTCATTTCTCCTGATAAAAAAAAAAAAAGTTTTCCAGGCAAGCAGCAAAATCTAAACAAAATTAAAAAAGCATAAAGCCCAACTTGAACGGCAGACAAGTATGCACAGAACAGTGTGACCTTTCCTTATCACCCACTGACATGCTTAATCGTTTCCAAACAAAAAAATGCTCTTTTCCACCACTTCTTCATTCTGAGAGCACCACCAGCACTTGCGTGGCCAGTAAAGAGTTAAATCTCCCACTATCCCCTGCTGCCTGCGAAAAATCACGGAAACAATTGAGACATTGTCCAGTGAACAAGACTCCCAGGGACTGACATTTTTGTTTATGTCCCAGTTCTCAGCCTGTCAATTTTCACTCCCAACGTTAAAAGCCTGGCTTGCCCCAATACAGGCTGCCCTCAGCTGAAAAGGCTCCACTTCATTTATTTTATTAAAGCTATGGTGTGTTTATGAATCAGAGCTCTCCCCATCCAAGGACCTGTTGGTCCCATCCCCCTGCCTTCCTCTCTGCCCTGCAATCGCAACTTCCGAACTCCAAGGAGGCTTTGCGATGCCTTTTGCAGAGCCGGTGCTGGGAAAATAACTATGCTTAGGTTAAATACCAGTCTTGCTGGGGTATGAAATATGTATTACTATACTCCAGTCCCTTAAAATAGCCATTGATCATTAACCGGGATAGGGTAGAGGGAAAGGCAGTTGGATGCCGAGCGAGAGCGCGGCAGGAAATTCAAAAAGAAAATACATTTAAAACAAAAACAAAAAAAAACCCAACAAACAAATAAACAAACCAAAGACGGGGAAAAACCACACCCACTTCTGATACCCAGCAGCAAACTAGAAAATGCATGTAATGGAGTAAAACAAAACATCTTCGAGCAAAACGGCTTTTCTCAGCTGTTCCGCGGCTGCATTTCCTGCCCGCGCTTTACATAATGACTGGAGCGTCAGGCCCAAAAATATCCCTCTCCTTCACCCCCGCCATCCTCTCCCCCCCCATTCCCAGCACTTTTTTTTTCCCCTTCGTTACGCTCTCAATACTTTATCTCCATGAAAAGCACACACAGCGGTCACCAGCGTTTCCTGTTTGCCGAGTGTGCTTTAACTATATCACACCCTCCGCTGCTGCGCTGGAATGCACAGCATATGGCATTGTGAAAGGGTTTACTGTCGAATAATGGCAGCAATGCAGTCCTGCTGGTTTATATCAAACCCTGTCACTCTCTTCACGGAGGTCTCTCTCGTGCTCTCCGAGAGGCGAGGTAAAACACACACACACACACACACACACACACACACACACACACACACACACACACACGCACGCTACTTGGAGTCTCAGGTAGGACCTCAGGAGAAGCCTGCCTGGGTCAAGACCCGCAAACTCAGGGCAAGGAAGACTGCAACTTGCAAAGTGGGGACTTGCAGGCACTCGTGATGTGTTTCAAATCTTAGTCCCCATAACATCTGCAGGATCCTTTTTATAGGTAGATGAAAGGGCTGTTAATATTTTTTTTTTGCCAGCATGGGCTGGAGGACGGCTACGTGCCTGAGCCCTCTCCTCCAGGGTGGCAGGGCTGTCGGCCTGAGCTGCTGCCTGAACTTGGTTCTGGAGTGCAGCTTCATCTTTCCTTGCCTTCAGAGATAGGCACCCATATATTTGGTGATGAGAATATTCACAGGGAAGTGAAACACGCTACCTTTCACTTTGGGTCAAACTTTCAAAACTGCATTTTCATTTAATTGCACACCAGTTTATTTTTCTGTTTTGTTGGTTTGGGGTTTTTTTTGTTGTTACTTTTTTGTTGTGGTTTTTTTTTTTCTTAAGCAACTTTAAAATAAAAAAGACTCACTAAATAAATAAATAAAATGCTGCTTCCAACTGCAGTCAGGTTTAGCTAAGATGCTCACAAAGGTTATATACTTCAAAGTGCTTTTTGTACAGATCTTGAAATGTCTTCCCATGCCCAGATGCATTCGGCCAGCAGACGCTGAAACGAGGAGCAATACTTATAAAGCCCATTGAAATGCATCCATCCACCCTCTTTTCATAAAAGGAAGCCTTACTTAACAGGCATTTATTATTGCTGAACTAGGGTTGAAAGTTCAGTGTCCTTATAGACCAAAATTATCAAGATTTCTGAGTTTGCAGCCCACGTTTAAGTCCTAATGAGCTATTGTACCACACTCACTGCTATTAACTCTTTGATGTCAGAAACCCACATTGCTTTTCTAAATACCTCACCGATGTCCACAGGAAAAAGTACAAAGCTCACCTGTGCTGAAGGACTCACCTGTGCTGTTTGGGCTTTTTTTCGCCTTTAGTCCCGCCCAGCAAAATATGCAAAGACAACTCCAGCATTAAATACACATGGTAGAGACAGGATGGCCTACCAGTTTGGACTGTGGACTCGGAGTCAGGGGAGCTGTACATCGCTCCCAGCTTGGCCGTGATCTGATACGCAGAACATGTTACCTTTCCGGGAAAGGGACACGAGCATACAGTGCCTGTCACACCCCATCCCTACAGCGACCAAATCGCTGCCGTGCCTTGCACGGCACAGCCCCATCTCCCCTGGATCTAAGCTATTTAGGGCAGGGACAACAACTCACTTTTCCAAGAACAGCTTGCTTATTAGATCCTCTTAAATACAGGTAACAATAAAGTGATAATGAAATTGAAATGATCTTTAATTTGCACCGAGTGCTCTGACCTGCTCATTTCATAATCACAGCAGTAAACAGCGTCCATAGGGAGATGTCACCATCTGACAGGCTCACGTGGCACTTGGGAAAAGAAGGGTCCCTAATTTTCCAACCCCAGACTAAGGCACCCAATCTCAACCACTAGTGAAGAGGAGCAGGATGATGCTTTAATGCAAGAGTCACAAGACTGGATCAGCACCCAGGCAAGAAGCAGCTGAGTCGGCCAGAAAGCAAGCAGGGCACCAGCTCTTTGGCTGTTCTCCTCTCCTATCAGTGCTGAGGCTGCTCCCTCACATTTTCTCACCGTTTACTCATCCCACGGATTCCTCAGCACAGCGATCTGAGGTGGTCAAATGATTGCCTACGCAGGAACGGAGCTTAACAGTCCATCTATGGTGTGAGTGGACGCTCCCTGAACGAGGCATGACAAGCAGAACAAGTTACTGCAGGGGAAGCTTCAACAAGGTCTTGCAGCACCTCTGTAACTGCCTGGCCACACACTCAGCTCTGGACACAAACACAAGTAAACTTCACCTTCAGTCCAAATGGCATCTGATACCTCACATTCACCCCTCTGGAAGCAATTGGTGAGCAACTGGCATGCCTCGGATTCACACCAGAGCTTATCCCATGGTAAACCTGTCCTAGCCATCAAAGCTCTTTAATGAGGAGCAGGTTACTTCATGTCCAGTAAATGACTTCCTTCCAAAGAGCACGGCGTGCCTGAAAAGCACTGAGATGGGGAATCAACATGGAGCAGCTATGGCTTTAGCAATTCAAACCCTTGCTTGCTTCATACTAATTAAGCACGTAGACATGCCCAACATGCAGCAACAGAAGTTCTGCTGCCAGGGAAAACTCCATGTGTTGCAGCCGTTTCGGGTTTTTTAATGATACTGCTTCCATGCAGCTGCTTAGCAGGAGAAGCATTCACAGCCATAAATGTACACTAAGAAAGTTTGGAGGCTTTTAGATCCCTTTGCTCTGTTTCCCTCCATAAAATATCAACTCCTTATTACAGGGCAGTCACATCCCCCTAACACACTATGCTGACATTGCGGAGCTCTGCAGGCGTACAGCAGGGCAAGATTTTGTTGTTTTGTCTTTTCTCTCCCAGACACTATCCTTCCAGTCAGGGGAGGAGACCATGGACATTTTGTGCACTACCCAGTCAGCAGATGAGCAACAAAAGACCAAACTCCTCCTTCGGGGTGTCTCTTTCTCCTACAGTCCTGGGAAGAAATATGTTAGCACAAGGACAAGCTCTGGGTGAGAAGAGCTCAGGACACGGTATTCCTATCTCTCTCTCTCCCTTCTCAGTACTTGCGAGCTGGGGCACAGGCAGAAGCCACAACCATCTCTCAGGAAGGGGCTTTATTTCATTTAAATGCTCATTTCTAGTGTCCCAACTCAGAACAGTGTCACTATATGAGACAATACTCTGAGCACACACTTAAGTGTTGTCCTGAACACAGATGGACATCAGCTCACATTTAATGATTTCTTGAATCAAGGCCTAAAAAGTAAAAAGGAAAGGGAAGGGGAAGCTAGTTTCCACAGTAATAGTAGTGGAGAAGTCTTTGAGCCCTGCCAACAGGAAAAATGCATGTTAGAGAATCTCTCGGCTCTCCTAGGAAACTAGTACAGACCCACCTCTTTCTGCAGGCTAGCACTGCACTGCCCAAGGACACCACCAGGTCCTTAATTTGCACCAAGACGACAAAATAGAACAAACTCCCCCCAATAAAACCCAAACCCAAGGATTTGCTTACTACTTGATTCCATCAGGGAGGCTGGTCAGAAAGCACCCTTCCTCTTGTATACACAAAGATACGGGTTCAAACCACACATGCCCAGGACCCCTCCCAGCCTACCCCTCATGATGCATCATTCCTACAGAGGTGAGCACGTTCGCAGAGCTACTGCTTTGCTGGGGTACGGGAAGGACTGGTTCAGCTCCCCCAGACTTCCTAATTCCGAGATGAGATGTAAGGTACACTTGACAGGAGGACTCATGGACACACAGGATCCTGACAGCACCTAAATAGCACCAAAAGTAACTTTACCCTGAGGTCTGATATATATTAGGATTTTAGGTTTAGATTTCAAAAACTACTTCAGTCGTTTCTTTTTTTGTTTGTTTTCTGGGGGGGCTGCAGGGTTTTCTGCATGCCTCTAAAATGCAGATGTGGAAATCATCTGTTTCTCAAAATCATTTTGGAGAAGTTACTTAACATCTTTCTGACCACACTGGCAAACAGGAGCGAACAAACCTCCATCTCAGGAATGCTCACTCGTATCTGTCAGGTACAAGCGAAGCTTCAAGGCAAGGTCCCCTGGAACCAGACCCCTGCTACCAGCCACTGTGTATTCAAAACCAAATTCTGTTTGACGGGAATTTCTAGCTTCGTTTTGTGAAATTAGACACAGAACATTGCTTGGGGAGAGATTAGGGGTGGGAGACTGTTTTACAAAGACATCACTCCTTGTAATTTGCAACATCTCTAACTCTTCAAAGGCTCTCCAAAATGGTTCTGCCCTTGTCAAATAGGTCTGCATATGACAGAGGGGAAAGCATCTTTCCTTCTATTATGTGGTGGCTTACCAGGCAGCCCCAGTTTCTTCCATAGGAAAGAGCACAGATATCTATACAGTTCAGAAAGTGAAGCATCCCATGAATAATCTAATCCCAAAACACACAAAGTGGTGAGAAGAGCAATAATCCTGAGCTTGAGCAATTTGGCAAACAAATGGTCCCGAGACCAGAAATGCCAGCTTCCTTCCTTTCTTTTTAATGATAAATATGTGCTGTTTTCTTTACTACAGCACCTGGACACAGTACGCAGACCTTGTTTAGACAGAAAATAGGAGGTTCCTATTCAAGTGGGGTCGTCTACATGAGGAAGTTTTTGTGCAAGGGCTCAAGTGTGAATTGAAAACTGCAGAACAACTATTTCAAATTATCTCTCCGTGTGGACACTGTTATTCAGCACTAAGAGTTTCTTTGTGAGATTTAGCTTAATCCGTTTCCAAAGCGGATTAAGCTAAACCACACAAAGGACCTCTTACTGCTGAATAAGAGTGGCCGCATGGAGAGATAATGAGGAATAGTTATTCTGAGACAGCTACTTTGACTGCATATTTGGGCTTTTCCACTCTGCATCAACAAGGCCAAAGCCGTACTGGAAAGGGAAGATTGCGGTTCTAGAAATGTGGTAAAAGACAGTGCCAGGGCCGTATCATACCCATTACATCTTCTGCTCTGTGCACGATGGCTGCTCCTGCTCCAGTCAGCACGGGCTCTGGCTCCAAACTAGGTTGCATTATTCAACACCTACTTCTCTAAGCTCCAGATTGAATCCAGCCACAAACTTCAGCTGCAGACAGGGTGCAGGGGGAGAAGGGCCTACGGTAAGCAGCCCTGCCAAGTCTGCCACCCTCGGTACACATCATCTTTGATCTGACAGGCTCACCCATCTGGCACTCCAGCATCACCCGGTGCTGCCGCAGCTCTTCACCCGCTGCCAAGGCCGAGCCGCCGCGCACGGCTGCTGCTGCTGCTGCTGCAGTCCTTGTGCACGCCCCGGGCTTCAGGAATGGACCGTCTGCACTCTCTCCATTGCTCCTGGCACAACTGCTCTTCGGCAGCAAAGCTGATGGCTCGTCGATATTTAATTCTGGGGTCACGCAAGTCCCCAGAAATTCGTTTAACACAAACTGCCATGTAATCGAATCCAAAAGACAGCTTAGGCTCCTCCATGCTAAAACGCTCTCCTAAAACATCTTCCCAGTGTAGGTTTTTACCTTGAAACGTTGCTCTCTGCAGTTTTACTGTATCCCAAACTAGCTAGTCAGAAAGGGTCAGAATTTAGGGACTCGTATTTGCATTGCAATTGGGACATAATGGGTATTTTATAAACAAAAGATACAAGAGGTAAGCCTGCAGGAGATGAGCTTCCAAGCACAGTGAAGGCAGCATAGTTGTGTCTTAAGGATTTCTAATGAGCAAAGTTTTATCTTGTTTTCCCCTTTTTCAATATTTCAATATTGAAAATATTGAAACAGTTTCAATATTCAGATATGTCAGAGAGAGACATATCAGATAATATTTTGGTGTACCATGACACATCAAAATGTCAAATCTCATGGCTCCAGCTCAGGAACAGAAGATGCAGCACAGCTCCGACAGGCAATCAAAACTGGTTCAGGTTCACCACAATATTCTCCCGCTTCAGGAGGACCTGCTGAGCTGTCTCCAGTAACGTCAGATAAGCCTGGCCCTGCCTGGGAGCAGGGAGGGCTGCAGCCATCTCTAAGGTAAGCCACCCCAGCACCCATGAACCAGGGCCCTCACAAGCACTGCAGGCCAGGTTCTCCCAGAGTCCAGTCAGGTAATTCACATGAAATGGATGCTCAGTAGGTTGCACTGAGCGTATCCTAACACCCCTACTCATCAGCTGCCTTCTCCTGGACCAACGCTTACGCTGGCCAACTCCCACAATTCTATAGCCAGTCCAGCAATACTTGCTATTTTTCTTAAGCATGGTAGCCTTGAAGTCAAGTGTTTAGGGAAGAACCTCAGCCTCCACTTACAGCACACAGCAAGCTCCTCAGCTGCTGCAGAGAAAAGTTTGAGAATGAGTGGAGTATACCCTGCAGGCTCAGGAACCAGAGAACAAATAAAGAGAATATAAAATGTATTATTTAAGAAACAGAAAAACAAAGAAAAACAACACCAAAAAAACCCCACCAATCCTCACGATCCTAGAACAATTGAGGTTGGCAGTACTATACATTTTACAGCATTTATTCACAGTTGAAATATCCCAGCATCCAAATACTTCAGAGTTCTTGGGAGCTACTCACAGATCTCCTGACTACAACCAAGCGTGACAATTCATCCCAGCTGCCAATCCAGCCCCAAGCTGTCTTCTGAAGGTGCTGTAGTGCTGACTGTTGTTTGCAGAAGCATTAAATTCCTGCTCACTTCACAGTAAGAGGTACAAGCTTGCACATTTCCCCAGACTCGATGTTAAAGCAGAAGGGTTGCCTCCAGAACCCAAGTAAGGTTTGTAGAGGATGGACACTGTGCCACAGAACAAACACACCAGCGTGAAGCAGCCCCCTGAACTCAACTACTTTGCAAATATCAAATTAACAAATGAATTACTTTTTAGGAGTCCACAAATCTGTGCTCTACAGAAATCAAGCACTAGGTTTCCTATTCATATCTAGTGGGTACTGAATATAATGTATGTGTTCCATAGAAATCCATCCAAAATAATTTCACCTACCAGCAGCCCAATGAATTCTATACTTAGCTCTAAACATTCAGGTTTGAACAAATTTTTTAAACACAACCACTCCCAACAAAAAAAATCAAAAGGAATTAGTGGTCAAAGATTTAGCCACAAAATTCTCAGCAAGTTTAATTTGTTCTGTGGCTTAATTCAATGCACCTCCAAAAATTCAAGACGTTTGCACACTTTTGGGCAGGTATTAATGAAACATTTTGTTTACTTTGCAACTGCCAGAGCAATTAGCTAAATAAAGTATAGAGCATTTAAAAGGAAGAGTCACTACAGCAGCTTTCCAATTAAGTCTGCACGGATATTTCTGCAGTGTGTGTCTTGGGGATCTGTGTGCTGGGTCCATGTACCAAGGCATGACCTAACTGCCATCAAGGACTGTTAGGGTCCATAGCCCTCTCGTCCCCACACACATGCCCCTCTCAATACCAGGCACCGACATGAACGATGCCCAACACCACCACCATGTTCCTGCAACTCTCAACACAGTCTGCTCAGAGGAGCCCTGCTGATCTCCAGGGAAGAGGGTATCCCATCATGAGCACACAAGCCTGAAATCCATGAACACCTCAGGAGGTTACTGCAGAAGAACAGCCTCTCTACAACAAAATATTAAAGACAAACAAAGCCAGAGCTTTAAAAGCCCTCCTGGGGCACTGAGTGGAAATTGCAAGATGTTCCAGATGGATTTATACATATGGGACTGCGTGTATGTCTGGATGAATCCCACTTCTGGCACAACTGAAGGGACACCACAGGTAAATTTTTAAGTGTAAGACAAGTCAATGATTACTTACAGGTATTTGTCTTTTGCTTTGAAGTGCTTAAGCGTAAACCTCATGAGATTGAAAGAAATCAGGGACCAGGAAGGGCAAACTGTGCAGAATCAACTCCAACCAACCTGGAAACAACTCCTAATCCCTCCAAACTGCCCAGTGGTCCCAAACACCTTCTGTCCACACAGGTCAAAGAGGCTAAGAACAGAGAGTACGTTTCAGATGGTTATACCTCCAATTTTGCTTGTCGTATTATGTTTTAAAAACACATTTTTACCTCCTTAAGCAAAAAAACTGGGGGAAAACATTAGATACACTACTGCACAGTGATTCTTTGTTCTTGCAGATTCAGTCTACTTCATGGCTGTGTTCATTACATATCAGAAAACCCAGGCCAAATAGTACTAGAAGTCCTCCCCCAAGGTAACATTTACATTTACTTCAAAAGGCTTCCCTGCAGAAGAAAATGCAGGAATTTTTTAAACATTTAATTATTTTGTTAAGAAATATACTGTACCAAACCACCAACATTTTGGGTTCTGAATGTTTTTGCCTGGTACAAGGAAAACTAAAAACAAGTCTCTGTACAGCTGAGACAGCAGGAGACAGGAACCTGGGACCAGTCTTTCACCCATTCTCCTGCCCAAAACAGGGTATGGCTGAGTTAGAGTATTTACTTTGCAGAGAACATAGGAAGAACAGCACTGTTGGTTTGGGTTTTGTTGTTTTTTCTTTAAGGTTGTAGGAATGTATGCACAGATAATAAAGGTTTTACAGGACCTTCCTTTCTGCAGTGAGCAGATTTTGGAGATCCTCGTGCAGACATCCCATGCTCGTTTTCACTTTCCTGTTCACACTTTAACACAAAATTTTCATGAGAGAAACCCACTCCTAGGTCACCCAGATCTCATCCTTAACATGCTGGTGGCACATGCATGGGGCAGATCAAGTGCGTGTTGAACATGGGATTTCAGGATAACTAGCACCTTACCCACTTACAGGAACATGCAAGACACTCAGCTGGGGTCTGCTTTACACATGAAAACTTCCTACTAAAACTGTTTTACCAAGTCTTGACACCTCCAATGAAATCAAAGGTCAGAAAGGAAAAAAAAAAAAAGAACAAGAAGGGACATAACCATAAAAACCCTGAAGAAAAAAAAATAAAAATCCCTGCTTCATAATAGTCCTATCTGCAGGCTGAATTCAAAATTTTGACCTAGCAAGCTTAATAGCATACTATTAAAACAATTTTTTCCCCAGTTTTCTTTCACCTTTGGACACAGATAAGCAGCATGACTGTGCCAGAGCAAGATGCAAGAGTCTTACAAGACGAGTGAAGCACCTAAATGCAAATAAATGCACTGGTCTTAAATGGAGCCTCATGCTGTACCTTCCTCAAGACATGCTGAACATAATTTCAGTTTAATATTCTGTTTCTCATTATGGGCCTTGGAGACTCTCTCAAGCACCATGAAAAGCAATATTAACCCAGCCCTCAGCACTGGGGGCAATCCAGCCAAATTATTCATGCTGGTCTTTTGCTTCGATTTTTGTAGTCTTAACTTAATGTTCTTAAACAAATCTGAAAGGAGGATGGATGACAAATAGTAAAGGCTTTACTTAAGACATTATAGATGCCCATGTCCTGCAGCCTTAAGTCATTAAGCTAAAAACCCACACTGAGGCAAAGGGGAGTTTCGTCGGAGCTGGGTGTAAAGGCTGCAGCCCTGACACGGAGCTCGTGGTAGTCACAGCCAAGCACTGAAAAGCAAGAATGTTAAAAAAGAGAAAAGGGGGGTGGGGGGGGAGAAGGAGGAGGGGCGAAAGGGGAAAAGAAAAAGAACCCACCCCCCCCCCCCCCCGACTCTCCTTTCCTCTTTGTAATCCAGCTACAAAGATTAGCCTCGAATTCTGGTTTCAGAGATAGAGGAAAGATAAGAAATGATTTGCAGGTGTTAGCATTCTCCTATAGATTTCCAGGGCAGCACAACTGATTTCAAGATTAAAAACTGGCCTAGGTACGCTTGGCAGGTAGACAAGACGCAGCAATGAGGGTGGAGAAACAGTTTCTATGCCCATACATTACACATTACACTTGCGTAGAAACATCAGCACACCCGTGAAATACCCCTCGTTGTTCCACAGAAAGGTTAATTGTGTTCTCACATAGGAAGAAATGGGTGTAGAGACTCGTGCGAGAGCAGCCAGGTCCCATAGCACCCCAGGTCCCAGGTGCTACGGGCAGGCACGGCAGCGATGAACAGGAACACCGGGGAGGCCTGACACATCACAGGCCAACTGGCATCTGCAGCCACTTCATCTCCCCCGAATGCCATTACCCACTCTAACTTTATTTACCAAAAAATAAGACCATTTTTACTCCACAGAACTAACGTGGCCTGGGGCGGATGCCAGGAAAAAGGGTGGAAAAAGCTGCCCCTTATTTATTTATTTTAAACAGAACAAGGCAAAACAGTTTGCTGCCAGAAATAAACATTAAACCTTGCAGAACCTCCCCCCCTCCCAAAAACCCCACTGCTGCTCCCCTCCCTCCCTCTGCCGCCTCCTCTCCCTCCAACATTGTAAGTAGCACAAAAGATCACATTACAAATGCCAGCTGTGGCTCTTTTGGAAGGTGGCCTCCATCTCGGAGGTAGTATATGTTCCTCACAGTCTAAGTGGTTGCTATGGTAAATATGCTTTTTATTGAATAGCAGAGTGAAACAGCTTTTAAAGAGACCCATAAGAACCCCATAAATGGTCAAAATACAAGGCAGATCAACCTCAGCCTCCCTGGAAACAGGTTTCTCTGTTTTCCAAAATGACTGCAATTTTTGAACCCCTATTTTTTTGTGTGTATTTGTGTTGTCCACTCATCTTCACCTCACCCACACGCAGGTGGAGGGGCTGGAGCAGGCTGGGGGAGCCAGGACCCAAACCAGCCCCCCAGCACAATGAACTGCTTTGGCTTTTAAAGGCAAGCATCCACTCTCCTGCATGGTGGAAGACTTTGGGGACAGGCAGATGCTTAGTACTGGGAAGAACACATGATCACTAAAGAAGCTACCCAGCCAGGAGAAGCCTCCTGTCCCCTCAGCATCACCTCCTCCAAGCCTGACTGCTCCACTGTGCCAGCCCCAGAGCCGGGGAACGCTCCCATCCCTTGTGCCAGTCCTCCAGCACAGCAAGTTAAAAAGAATTAAAATATGGAAGTTACTTTGGTTCATTTCTCATCAAGACTAAAACAACAGCAGGTTTTGATGGCTGTAGATTTCTAGACCAGCCAAACGTTGTTTTTTTTAATCTGTTTTTTTTTTCTACCTCCAGTGATGGCCCAAGTGGATGGGAAGGAAAAACAAAGTCATTCTGAAAAAGTAAAGCAACCAGCACTAGATAGCAACTGAGCAAACACCAGTCTTGTTCCCATCAGTCTCTGATGCACTGAGGGATAGTACAGAAGCCATGGACTCTAAGATAGGAAACCTTTTTTCTTTTTAAATAAAGAACTAAGACACTCATAGCAAAGGGTTTACTTTTCTCTAGTTAAGTTAGACACAACAATGGAAAAAGAAGCTCCTCAAAAATGTTTAGTATGATTTGAGATTTCTAACAAAACAAATGTGTACCTTGGATGATGCACCAGCTACTTCAGCTTTAGACCATATAGCAAAAGATAAGAGAATAAGCAGTGTTTCTTATCCTCAGATTCACCTCATCATCCAAAGGTTATAAAAAGTTTTTATAAAGATAAAAACAAAACCACACAACTAAAAAACCCCACAACATGTAAAAATTGACGATAAAGTATTTCAAAAGAAATATTCTAACCCACTGCCATCCTCTCCAGAGGTAAATTACCCAGATGAACACTCAGAGCTAAGAGGCTCCTTAAGAACAGATGGCGCTGACATTGGCTATAGGTCAGGATGGGCCACCATTTTTGCATAACACCATGTAAACAAACACTTTCCCTTTAGACCTCTATGGATGTTATTTGAGAAAGTAATAAAACCCCAAACTCCTGTCATGCAAATTTGTATTGAACATTTCAAACTCAACATTGTTTTTACAATAGAACCAAGAAAATTCAGCTGAGAATTTAAGTGAGAAGTTAATAAATAAAGTTATTTTTAGCAATGCTACTAATTACAAATAGAGTTTTATATTTTTCAGGTAAGTAGTAAACATTTGATAACACTTTTTACACTAAATAAGAAGTCATCACAACACAAAGGGACATGCACCCTGTTGAGCTTGGCTCTGTTGAGCCTTCACCCAGGTAAAATACTGACCAACTCTCACAAACTTTCACTCAAAATCTTGCAATAACAAAGAATTTTTTTTTTAGTAAAGGCTTTAGAACAGGCTTCTTTTTTTTTTATTTTTTTTAATGCTTTCCAACAGTTTCTCTTCATTTTCTTCAGTTCAACATTGTGAGATGTGTAAACCAGCCTTACTGGACTCAACTGCCACTAAGAAATTCTACAGTGTGTAAATTTAGAGCATTTTGAATTCTCTGCTCTCCTACAAGGCACATGAATGGTGATTTCATAAACAGCCCAGCAATAGCATATGTATTTCCTCCTTTTACCATGGGCTCCTTGGGGTTTGTTTGTTTGGGATTTTTTCCACATATTTCTCTTCAGGTTTGTGTAAAAGAAAACCGATGATAATCAATGCCATTAATGTCAAATGCCTTTGTTTAAAAAAAATAATAATAAATAATAATAATACTTAAAAAAATAAAATAAAAAGGAATAACATCTTTCTGCGTTTACTTACAACAATGTGTGCTGGAGATGGAGACCTAGCATCCTTGAGGGCTTGTCTACTCTGAAGGCTCCCTGCCTGAACATCAAGCAGTGGCCATTTCATCTGCAGATACTGGATGGAGGAAACAAAAATGGGAAAAGAAAAATGAGTTCAGAAAAGAAAGGCAAAAAAAATAACAAATCTTCGGTAACATGAGTAAAAAGGTATAAATTAAAACTTATGCAAGGAACTGAAACAAAAATTAAGACGACTTTGCATGTTTGTGGAGACAAAATCTGCACAGAACACTAATAATTTCATACCACCACATTACAGTTCAGGAGTAACAAAATTAGCAGATTACAAAGGCAGCATTACACTGATTTTACTAATAGTAGCAAATCTAGAAGAAGAGTAAAACCCACTCAGAAACAGAATATCAAAAACACAGGATGGGACAAGGGAGGGGAAGGTGGATTATCAGTCTTAGTAGAAGGAAAACACATATCATGGGTTAAGAATATGAACTCAGTATTTAATGGGTCATCTGTCAGCCTTCTTTCAACAAATGGACCATGTCAACTCCTCCAGCTTCCCAGTGCTGTACAAGCCCTAAACACAGAGGTCTACCCCAAAAAGACCCAGCACTGCTGGGTCTTAGCACCTATTTTTTTTCTATTTTTCACTCTCTCTTTCTGGAAGTCACCATGGAGTATTTTCTTCTTGCTCATCTGTCAGACAACCCTTGAGGGACTTGCACAGTGTAACTTATTCAATTACAAGGCCAAACTTCAGCTCTCCTGTCGATGATGCCGAAGACAGAGAACAGCTTGGTGCGCCCGGGCCCAGCCGTGCTGGCCAGGTGCTGGAGGACAGCCATAACTTCTTAATGTCACTGTCATCAGCAGATAGGCTGACTACACACAGGCAACCAGTCTGCAGCAGAAGGGGGTATTGATTCAGAAGCAAGGAAAGCTTCACTACGCTTCAGGAAAGAGCGGAACGTTCCCAGAGATTTAACCGGCATCAAATACCAACTCAAACTTGTGCTCTCAAGAGCGCACATCTCCTCGCTGTAACTCACTGGAGGAGCCGTTACACCCCAGGCAGATCCCACAGTGGAGCTCGAGGCTTCCACAGAACAGGTGAAGTCTCGAGCTGGTACACAGATTGCCGCACCAGAAGTGCTCAGTTCTGACCAAAAGCAGCCCCGCAGAGGAATCTGTCAGCCCAAACATTTCTGCACAGTACAGCTAAAATATCATTTCAGTCCAAGCTTTTCTCTCTGCATGGTGCTGCACTGTGCCAATTAGGCATACTGGTTAATATGTGATCTCTAATATCCCTGTATCGTGCTGGAAGAAATGTGTACTGCCACAAACCTTCAGCCACCTTCCAGAACTAAAAAAAAGCAGCTGTACGCATAGACCAGGCCACTGCAGAAGATCCTATTTAGCACTAGACTCCAGTTGACCTAAGAGATCTATTCCTAGAAAACATCTAAGGAAGTAGTTATGTTTACCCATTCCTTTTTCTTTTTTTTTTTTTTTTTTTTTTTAAGACTAATCTTGACGGAGTACCATGCAGAAACAACCCCTGCCATGTGAACAACGGAAACTGTATCTAAATCTCCACGAAGGAAGGAAGGAGATCTGGTTCCATGCTTTCAGCACATCACTATCACACTTGTTCACGTATGCAAAACATTTGCTAGCATGCAAGGTCTGTTTGTGGCAAGATCCTGGGCACGGAGGTGACCAGAAGCAGAAGTCAGCAGGAGGATGCATTACCAACTCCCATCACTTGGAGGGCCTGAGATTTCTGAGCTACTGGAATGCAAATAAACAAACCCATACTCTGGATTTGTGCCCCATATGAGTTCCTCAAGTTCCAAGAAGTCTTGTTTTTATTCATCTTCACATTTGGGATTTGTGCAATGTGGACCAGAATGTTTCAGCACTTCTTAAAAACAAGAAATAAAACCCAAACAAATCAGAACTAGTCTACTGTAAGCAACATTTCTAACTCTTACAACTCGACTGTAAGCCTTTGGGTATTTGATCACTTGTATCAAATCCCTGCTCTTCAATATTGGTGACCACAACATAAATTCTGAAGATGAGATGATGTTAAAGTAACCTTCTAACCCTTTGTGGTTTCAAAGAAGTGCTTAAAAATGCAACCCAAGTGCACAAAAAATGAACCCAAAACCTAAGCTGAGAGCTTCTTAACTTCAGGGGAAATTTGATACAGTTCAGATTTGCAGATGGCACTATTAAACAAGTCAACTGCTACATTTTCAGAAGCCCATCAGTTGTCTCAGACAGTGATCATAATGCCACCACATAAAGGGGCATATGAATTTGCAGAAAGATCGCTGATGGGTTGCAGCTACTACCAGCTTCACCAGGTTTTACAACCAGCTAGTGAGGCATTCTTCCCTTCTTCCAAGGAAAACCTTACAGGATGTGTGACTCATTGTATATGCCTCTGTTTCCAACTCCACACCATTTTGGAGAGTGAGAAGTTATGGCTACCACAAGTAAAGCACTTGCAAGAACCTGTCAGCTCAATAAGTGGCATTTCAAGAAATGGCCAGTAAGCTGTTACCCAACAAAATAAACCAACCACCATCATTTTTCCATGACTACTCCATGGTCGTGAGCAACCCTGGAATATTCCTACAACCATGACAAACCACGAAGGAGCTCAGGTGAGCAGCTGTCCTAAAAGACAGGCCAAGAAATGCATGGGCTTCTCTAAGCCCACCCTAAGGGTGGACTGAGAGGCACTAACACAGCAGCAGGAGCAAGCTCACATCAGACCCCATCCAGTCAGTAATTACTGTAGGGATTACGAAGCCTTCAGGACTGTCAATTCTGCCAGGTTTTATTAGCAATAAATTCCCTTAAAGAAACAAGGCAAGAAGGAATGGTTGCTCCCACTCCACCTCAATCTCACAAGAGCCTGTACTTTCAGCATGGGTGCTACCACACCAGACTGACCAGATTAAGTGCAAGATGAACATTTCAGACCATCTTATTGCTATTTTGCTTTTCTGCTTTTAAAATACTTGATTTAAACTCTCAGTCAAGTCATTCTCTTACCCACCCCCTCCAAAGAGGATCCAAGGAGTCTTACATTGCAAAGGTTAAAACGCAGCCAAAACTGCTCCTCCTCTTGGACATACACGTGGAGCCCAGAAGGAATGGTCTAAACCCAGAGGGTTCAGTTTTGCACACCATCACACACGCGGACAGTAGATAATACAACAGTAGGGGGAAAAAAATACAATAAAATAAACTGTCCCCACAGAAAGCAGTAACGCGCAAGGGTCAATAAAGTGACTTCAACGAGCTCTATCAAGTGGCCAGGATCCAGAACAGCATCCTGGCTCTGCCAAGGGCGAGATGTTCTGTCTGACAGATAAACAGAGAGGGCCAAAGCCCACAGCCAATGCCTGCGTCAAGCTAACGAACCCACAGCTTCAACGGCGAGATGTTTGCAAAAGAAAAAACATCCAACTTGCTGGCTTCAAAATGCCAGCCCCGTTGATAAAGTATGAAATATTAGCATTGTTTAAGGTGACGAGCTTGACTCAAGGCCTCCCCATCCAAGAATTGTCATGCCTGTAACACAATATTGATGTGGTGGCTTATAATTCTTACTTTACATAAAAGCTTCATTGTGTGCCAAATTCAATCTCCACAGGCTACCTGAGCCACAGATTTTTACGAGTCTACATTTCAGCGCTGCGAGTCTACAATACACATAATTTTCAATTATGTTAGGGCAGAACAGGATCACTGCCTATATAACATTACTGGTTGGAGGAAATGAGACTCAGCCCTACTGCCGAGAGAGCTAACTGGATCCAGATGGCGGGCCCAGAGAGGCGGCCGGCCCGGGGAGCGAGGCCGCAGCAGCCGCCCCCTCCACGACTCTCTGTCATGGCGGAGGGAGAAGCCAAGCCGTTAGTGGAGCTGGGACGGGAGGATGCCGGGGCAGGGGGGGAGTCGCATCACGGTGAGGGGAGGGTGAAGGAAGCGGGGGGGAGAAGCGTGATTGCTTTCGCAGGTTTACTACTGCTGCTCTACGCTGCGATATTCTTATTAAAGCAGAGAAAAATTAAGTCCCGTTACAGCAGAGAGGTAAATCCTTTCCTTCCTCAAGCAACTAAATAGCAGGAAATCCTCTTCTCTCAGCCCTAAATGCAGATTTGAGCCAGACGGTTCCTCTGATTTGCAAGGAGTCCACAAAAATCCGAAGCCGACTTTCCCAGCCTTCTGACACTGCTCTTACATTCCTGCACTGGGGGGGAAGGGGAGGAGGGAGGGAAGTTCCCACCATCCTGCTCCTGCAAACGCTGGACACATGCTCGCTCCTCTCCTGCTTCTGTGTCTCAGCGTGGAAATTAGGACTTGCCTGTACAAACACTGAACTTTTCAACAAATTAACTCTAACAAATCTGTTCAAATGATTTCGGAGCAAAACTGCTGAAATGAGCTCTGCTGGCCTGCTTTTAACATTTTTTAAAATAATGTCATCTTGGCGTAACTATTTTATTCCCTGTTTAGCAATATGATCTGATGGGGATCATTAGCATGTGTGTGTTTAAAAAAAAAAATTTATGGCAAGTCTCAGAGAGCTTAAGCAAAATAATTGTTAAGCTCCAGGCCTCCACACAAAAATTAAAACACGTATGGAGCGAGCGTTACTTGAGAGAAACCAAAGCTTTTAAAAAGGCTGTTAAATTGTCAGCACAAGGGAAAAGGCAAATGATTTGAACAGCCCAGATTATGGTTTGTTGGGTTTTTTTTGGTAGAAGGGGAGGAGAAAGAAAAAAAAAAAAAAACCCGAAAAACACACCACTGCCAAAAAACAAACAAACAAACAAAAAAATCCCAAACAAACACCCACTCACCCCCACCTTTACCCTCCAGTCCTATGGGCAGCAACATGTCCTCACCACCCATCTTCAACTAGTAGGTCTTGCAAAGCACAGACCCACTGAGAGCACCTTTGCACACCCACCCCCTCAGATATCACCCAAGTCAGCTGCCTTCCTGGGCACCTTCAGAAAACAAAACAAAACAAAATATTCTTGCCAAGATTTCACAGCAGAGATGTTCAGAAGCAACTAAAATTCACATCCAAGGCTAGAGGAGTCTGGTGGAAACTCTCACTGCCAGGCAGTAGCCACCCCCATGCTGGGGCCGGGCTGACAGCGCTGCAGCCCCAGTGGAAGGGATGGCACAGAGCTTGCAGGTGTTTCCTGCATTGCTGTCCAACATGGAGCAGCTCCCTTGTCACACTATTGTTTTCACTGTTGGAATGCCTATGAGTGATATCCCACAGCATATAAATACTTAAATGAAAATAAATAAAAAAAAAAAAGCCATATTTTTAAATGGAAGGAAAGCTGCACAACACTTTCAGCTCAGGTTTCCTGCAGCTGCTGCTTATTAGCTCCCAGGAACTGGAAGAAGCAGGAGCAGGGCTCCTGGAGTCAGCTTGATGACATGGGCCTCCAACACCTCCCCTAACCACGGGACCACATCTCCACCTTCAGAATCTGCACTTTCTCCCTGGATCTCAACACACCATGCAAGTGGAAATAATCCTGATCCTAGTTTTGCTGTTATTCTCTCCCTTGGCCAGCACTGCAGAATCACCTGGGCATCAACTCTGAAGCTCAGGAGATTCTCCAATATTTTGTTAGCAGCTCCTCTGGGAGGAGGGCATCTAAACAAATTTTAACCAGAGATAATCCAGTAGTAACTGCTGAGGGGAAAGCAACAGGAGTGAAGATGGAACTTAACGAGACTGTAATTGCACTCTGTGGACAAGAAAAACGGTTTCAATAGGATACTCATCTTGGTACCTACAAAGAAAGGTCTGCAAGATACTAGCATCCCCACTTAAGTCAGAAGGCAAAGCCTCTAAGGATTTAAAAAGTAGACCCTCAGCTTCTGCTCTATCCCTTAATTACCTCAAACTCTTATTTTTGGTCCCCAGTTATCACCTTGTTTGTAGAGGTGTGCAGTATCAGAGCAAAATCTGAAGGATTTATTTCAAGTAACTGAAGGAGATTGCTAAAGGAACTTTAAAAGGGCCTCCTATTTCTTGGAAATCTGCAATGTCTGGAATTTTTTGTATGAGAAGTAATAGACACCACCCACAATGTTCAGCCCTTCTACAGAGTATGTAATGTACCACAACAAGGCACAGAGGAACTGCTCAAAATGAGAGCAACAAAGCTCATTTCAATGAGACCAATCCTTTATTTCCCCATTGCATTCAAGAAATGAAAGCATGACATTGTAAAACACAGAAGTATTTCCACTTTTTTTTTTTTGAAACTAGTATCACCCTTTAAATTATTGCAACACTGTAAAAACAAATTACTAAATAAAATACATAAATAAGGCAAAATTGGCACAAAAAACAAACAAACCTGGAATTGTTGTATACCTGCACAGACACACGCACATAAGGCAGTAAGTCCTTCTCCTAACTTAAAATACCACTTCCTCACCAGCACTGAAATCAGCTAAACCATCTTGAGGTATATTCCTGAAGCAGACACTTCTAGTGCCTTGAATTCCCCTGCTATTGAGAACTTGAGAGACTATCCCTTTTTCATCCAGTAATACACAAGAGTCCCTAAAATGGAAAACTCAAGGCCCCTGTTTCAGTATTTTGCCTGTGCCTTTCTCACATTACTGAAGAGCTGCTACGGCATAAAAAAGGAGAAGGCAGAGTCCTCCACAGCCTGAAAGCTACAGAAATGTGTTAGTGATTAAACAGTTTGAGATCATCTCAAAGGATGGATGCCTGAATGCAGAAATCCTGGAAGTGCCTCACAAAAGCCACAGAGCAATCTAAGGTGATGGGCAAGGAGGATGCCCATTTTCAGGGGGAACAAGGCACAAAGGTATAGTTTGAGCCCCATGGGCAACTCATCAGCTCTAGATCCCTCTTGGGTGAGATGTCAGACTGAGTAGAGATGGAGGAGCACACCACAAGGCCCAGATCAGTTGCCTTCTCCTGTCCTACTCACCAGCTCCATGCCCTCACATCTCACACAGCTCTTCTCCCACGTCCCGAAGGAGATGTGGTACAACAGCTACATCCCACTGCTAGTGCTGCACATCACCCCCACTTAACACCATTTTCTATACGCAGCGACAAGGGCACAGAGGAGGATGCTGCGAGAGAGCCCTAAAGAGAATACTCGGTAGCTTCCTTAAAAATTATTGCCTATGAAAGTTCAAGTAAATTCAGATAATTATTTGCTCATTATGACATGGATGATAGACATTCTTGACATCAGTTTTACTATAGTACAAGGTTGGTAGACTACACTTCAGTTCTAGGATACTGATACTGAGCATAAAGAAGCTAAGTGGAGGCTAATCAGTTACTACAAGAATTAAAAATTTTTTAGTTTTGTTTTTTTTAATTTTACAAGAGGAAGAGAGTATTCATGTGACACAGAAGTACAGCATTATTTTCTGTAGTTCACATGGTATCTCAGCAAAATAACTGCAGGCAGTGTTTCTTGATCCTGGGTGGAGCTTGGGAAAGCACCATTACTTTCCTCACACTTAATTTGAAAGCCTCCACAGCCCTCACTGCGCAAATCAGCAGGCTGGCTGAGTCCTATTTGGATGTCTACAAAGTACTGTTGCAAAAGACAGGCACAAACAAAAGCATAATTTCAGTCGAGGAACAACTTTTTATCTACTTAAGCCAAGAAAAAAACCCAACTTCTTCATCTTCAAACTACTTTCCCCAGATTTTCTCTGCAACCTGTTCTTTTCCACTCAAGCGGAGTTTCCATTAAAGAAAGAATGGGACAGTCATGAAATCTCAACAAAGTCTTTCTGTAGATATGGCTTGTTTAGATTCAGCAAAGCTAAACCAGCCTCCAAGACTCACCAAACAATTTGATGTACAGACCCACATTTAATTTCTCTTCCTGGCAATCTCCCAGAGAGTGAGAGAACAATTGGGAACTAGTGTTTGCATGAAGTCCAAGAATCCATTTTATGGTCTATAAAATATAATTCCTTTCCTCCCCATTAAATAAAGACAGTAAAAATATCTGACAGTACATTAGAGACAGAGACCATGGCACTGAACTACCTCCACTGTAACAGAAGGGCTGCTCCAGGGGAACCTTGCCTCCTTTAAAACTCTCCAACTCTGTTAAAAGCATCGCTCCATTTGTAAAGGAGGTACTACAGCTTTAAGGTTTGCAACTACCTTTTTCCTCCCCCACCTCTTTTTTTTCCTTCTCTCTCTTTTTATTTTTTTTAAAGGAAAAATAAAAACCAAACCAACAGATTTCAGTGGTCAACCAGTCTGGTTCTGCTTTAATACTGCAGAACACATCTGCTTCACCCCATTACATGGATTTGTGGCACAGGACAGTGAAGTGGCATGAGGAGTAAAAAGAGCTCTCCAAAACTCACCACCACCTTCCCCTTGCTTCCATCACTAGGAGTCTGGAGTAGAGAGTTACGCTTCCTAATTATGGGAAGCATTAACCAGAGTCCTTCAGTAACCTGGTAGTAACTCCCATCAGGAAAGCCACCACCTCTACATGACCAGGGTGCAAAATGGCTGAACTGGTACCATTTTCCACCATGTGTATGTGTGTGAAGAAAAAAAACAAAAAAGAAGAGGGAGACCTACCTTTGTGCACCTCTGTCCTCATCAGTGCTACCTGACTTTGTCACTTGTTACTCTCATCTGAGATTGATAAATTGCCCAATCTGTTCTCCCAACTCTTTCCTATCTGGGGGGGGGGGGAACGTCTGATTTGGTTTTTTTTGGCCTGGGGGGGGTGGCAGGGGGTTGGAGGCCACCCTCGTGACCCCCCGGTTCCCCCGTGACACAGAGCCGCTGGCTGTGGCTGTTGGGAGGACTCAGCAGGTTTAGGGCACCGTGCTCCCCCCCCCTTCGAATGCAATTTGCACTCCCAGC
>WTSP01023481.1:23360-47946 GCA_025331215.1 Actenoides lindsayi | reverse complement strand
GGTGGTGCCCGCGGGGTCGCTCCCCAGCCAGCGGGCCCCGGGACTGCCCGTCCCGTGGGGCGTGTCGGTGGCCGCTTCCTCGGCCCTTCCGTGCGGGGAGCCCGAACGCGGCGGGCACCGCCGCCGTCCTCCGCCGGCAGCCGCCCCGCTGGCGAGTTGCCGCTGGCGGTCGCATCTGCGTGGGTTTGGCCGCGCGTCGGTTCTCTCGGGGGTTGTAGAGGGATGACAGCTTGGCGGCGGCTGGCCCTGAGTTTGCCGTTCGTTTAGCGCTCTGTCTTTTAACCTGCTTCCCCGGCCGACCTAGGTGAGATTGTTGCCTTTCAAGTCGAAATGGTTTAAAGAAAAATAACTTCGAAAGTTGGAAGTAAAATTTTCCTCCAAGTTATGTAACTCCCAGCTGATGCTGAATGCAAATCAGACTGAGCCGGTGGAGTCACTAATCACAAGTGTGCACTGAGGTCACAGTGTTCCACTTTTTCTGTCCGAAGTGAATATAAATGGTTCAGCAGCACTGGGTCATAGAATACAGTACGTTTTATTAGAATATGCGTCTTTATGTGGTATTTGTCAATGCAGCTTTTAAATTGATTTATGTGGTATTTGTCAACGCAGCTTTTAATTTGATTTATGTGGTATTTGTCAATGCAGCTTTTAATTTGATTTTGACTTTAGCCTGCACTCCTGTTTCCAAGTGCTTACGTCTTAGAAATAAAATTAAAACTATATAAAAAAAAAATTAAAAATAAACTGCTACATTATTTTAGCCTCGGTGAACTCTCCCACGGGGATGAATCTGAGGAAATCTGTTCTCTTCTGGTGACAGTTAGACTAGATGATTGTAATTCTCCCTAATCCATACGATTTTAGCACTCGTTTCTAGGCATTGCTTTATTGGGCTTTCCGGTGAAGGTGAATTTTTTGTGTATTGTGTGTACTTCTTAGTGTGGTCTGTGGGAGGCTGGAATACTCTAGGAATTAATTTCTTCTGAAGTAAGAGAGCCTGTTGTTTTTAAGACACAGGAGAAACTCATCAATTTCAGAATGTCATCAGTCAAACCACTGGTTTATGCAGTCATCCATTTCTTGAGAGAACAGAGTCAGCTGGACACTTTCACTCCAGATGAACAAGAAAGCTTGGAAGGTAAGTAACATATAAATAAACATGTATATATGTATAGTATGTACCCATGTGTTACATTGCTTGGTGTATATTATCACAGAAAGTAACTGGAGTGACCTAGCTGCAACTGCCACCAGATACTATCCGTGAATAACATCATGATCTTAATGTTTCTGACATTATTAATTTTAAAACATCTCTCAGTTAAAAAGTGTTCTGAAGTTGCAAAATACGTACTACTTTAATTCTGAGCAAGAGATACTTTGAGTGACATCAAATTAAGCAGTGCTATAATGCAGACTATGGTAATGATTTGTTTTATGTATGCCACGAATTTTTGCCTGTTGATTCTTTTTCTCTTTGCTTATCTGTTTGGTTTCTTTCTGCATTTTGTGTCTGATAGTAGCTATGCAGGCCACAGAGGAAGTAAAACAGTTACCATGTATTGTTTTTGGTATATGGGAAGAACTCTTGTGTCATACTTACAAGAATTCTGTGTTATTTATGAGAGAAGTCTAAGGTATCCTAAGAATACATAGAATAAAATAAATGCTTAACATTTCTTTTTCACTTGAATAGTGATTCCAAAGAGTGCATGGTAGTGAATATTTTCAGTACGGTATAGTTTGTATCATACATCCAAGTCCATCTGTCTGTAGACATTGCTATAGAATGATGGACTTCTGTGAGTATTCCTCTGTTGACAGACATTCATTAAGTCTTTGTAACTTAATAGTGTCTGTCTTTCTTCTTCATACTGCTCTTATTCCTTTTCCATAAGTTGTGGAGACTTCATGGCAGCTGGTATCACAATGTGGAGTTAAGCAAGAGAAGAATGAAAAAGTCTTAATTCTGCAATGATCTTTTCATAGCATCTATTTAAAAGACGTCTGCACTGTTTCAGGCAGTCTTTGGTTGTGTCAACCAACCAGAGGAGAAATTTGGAGGTAAGAGCTGGGAGTCTAGGAGCAGCAGTGCAATAAACAATCTGAGGTGTGGAGAGAGGTGTGTGTAGGCTCTCCAGAGGTGCAAAGCAAGTCTGACTTCTCGGAGGCATAAACTTATAAACCTGGAGTGTGCTTCTCTTCCAGTATCTATTGGTTTTACAACGTAGTTGTTCACTACTGTAAGCAAGCTAGAAACATTTGTATCATGGTACTCAAAAGATACTCCCAAAAGAATAAAAGCCGCAAGATTTGGTTTTACATGAGAATCTGGAGCATTTTGTACATTCGAAAATTGGTAGTCATCTATGAATTTAACCTGAATTGGCTTACGATGACATTCACATGACGAAAGAAAGCAATGGTTTTGGAAATCAAATAATGAAAAATAAAGAGCATTCCTTTTGTTTTTATAATAAAACTGATAAACATTGGGTTATGACTGAAAGTTTGCCTGATGACGTGTCTTAGAGCAGCCTTAGCTAATGTCTATATGAAGGACTCAATTCTAAGAATCTATTTTCTGAACAAAAAACACTATAAAACTTCAGTTGTGCTTAAATGCTGATGTAAAATTTACCATTTTAATACAGATTTGAAATCCTAATTTTAGAGCTGTACCCTGCCAAAAGCATGGTGCCATATGCTGTGTGTTAGAGGATGGGAAGCAGGCATTCTGAATAATTGACTCAGTTGTGCAAAATACCTTGTGGAGTAGCAGTAGCCCAGGTCCCACCTGTTGAAGTGTTTAATGCTAGGCAGAGACATAAGGGATGAAAACATTTGACTGATGTTTTTCATTAGTACTTTATGTACCTACTTGGTGTCTATGAAAAGATAAAACACTGTATGATTAAATGTCCATGTTAGGAATTAATTTAAACAGTTCCCATTCACCCTGAAAAAAAAAAAACCCAAACAAAAGAGCTAGAACATGACAAATTAGTTTGAGACTTTATAACAATAGAAGTCTAGCATGCATTCAAACTCCATTTATATTGATAACCTGAATTCTGCATGTTTGAATTTTGAATTATATAGCCTTGTCAATCATAGTGTAAATTCACTCTTGGGATTTTGTACTGGCATGATGAATAAAAATGCCTTCTTTTGAGACAGCAGAGTAATCAGAAGGTAGGTGGAAGAAATATACTGCCCTACAACCTAGGATCTAGAGCAGTGATACAGATGTCCGGTGGTTAATGCTCAACTCTATTGTATGAACTAGAAACTTCACTTCTTCCGAGATTTATTTTAGAGAGAGTGTTTAAATGACAGTTATTTTTCTATCCTTTTTGCAGTTTCTACTGTTTTTTTATTGTCTATAGCACCTATTTCTGTGGGATTAAAGCAAAAACTCTCTACAATGTGCACAAGGGTGTTATTTTTTTTTTCATTGCTTTTAAGACACATGTAGCACAATGAATTTCTCTAGGGCAGTGTTACCAAAACAGTGGAATGCACCACTTAAGGTGAGGGATGCATGTAATACTTGAGATGAGAAAGGTTATATGTAAGATGAAATAAGATGACACTAAGTACTGAAGAGGCCTCAGCAGCCCAATTAATATTCATTATTTAGTGATCAACAGCCTACACGTCTGCTGTGATTCCTTGATGTTGCTTGCAGGCCTTGCTTGGATAGCAAGAAATCCCAGAGCTGTGTAGCACTGGGGATGCTGAGCTGGGCTCCAATATAGCCTAAGTGCTCCTGTTGTCATGCAGTAGGTCTTTGTGTGAGCCTCAGCTATTCAGCAGGGAGGTAGATCTCGGTACTGGTTTGCGAGGTGATCAGAATAAGCTTCAGCAACTGCTTAGGCCTCTGAAAGTGTGTGTGATGGTGGAGGTAATAGGGAGAACAGGTAACTTCGCCCTCTGAATTAGACTTGGGAAAAATCTTAAATTAATAGTTTACGTGGTGCAGCAAGTGTTTCCCAACTGACAGATGATGCTGAGCTTGTGGCAGCAGATGGTGACTGACTTTGATAATGGGATAGTGAGGTACTGGCAGTCTAGTCTCTTGAGGTACTTTTCAGGTAAAAACAAGTCTTCACTCTTTTGACTTTACTGGGGGCAGGTTTTTATGTTACATTGAAACACCATAGTTACTGCTTTTATCAGAACTCGCCACGTTTTCTGATTTGGAACCGTTTCTGTTTTGGCTGTGTTTACTTTATACAGGTTTGTATTGTTGGCTCGCCTGTTAACCAGTGGTTATTATTCTAGCGTACGGATTCATCCAATGAGAGCTCCTAATGTTGTTCTATCTGTGATAGATATAAGGATTAGAAATTCCATTTTTCAGTTAAAGGAGAAATGTGGGAGATCACTAACAACTGATTATTTAGTGGAAATGCTTACTAGTAGTAATACTAGACTCAGAATTACTTTCTTTAAGCATAATTTACACTGCTGCACTTTTCAAAAATCTCATGCATGGTAGACAGTTGGTGTCACAGACTTAATGCCTTGAGAAAGGCAAAGGAGGGGGTCATATTTTAAACATATAAAACTACAAATGATGTGACACATTCAGGAAAGGGAATGCCTATAGGTGAAAATAGTTTTGCGTATAATTTACCATTTTCATTGTTAGGCATACTATGGCAACTGGCTTCTTATTAAGTCGTATAAGTAAAAATGAGATATGTAATTCTCCTGCTTTTATGATGGGTCTGGTAATAAGTACTATTAGTATATCGTTCAGAAATCAGCATAATCAGTGCTTACTTTACAAGAATTAAGCTTTTCTACATAGTAGGAGACAAAGAATTTAGACAAAATTCTTCAGTACTCTTAGGAGGTAATGTATAACCTGGAAAATTTATACATTTTTGACATGTATAGGTTATAGGAGCAAACTGTATGTATATGTAGCAATGTATTCAATTGTTACCTATTATCACCATTAATCTTGTTTCATTAATCTTGTATAATAGTTGACTTTTTCTGAGTAATTTCTACTGTATGTTATCAGAGGTTTTAAAAAAATTACATCTTCTAGGTTTCACTGTTTATTTTATGAGTCTACTTTTTTTCACCCTTTCTCCCAGATGCAATGTAGAAAGCAGGCTCCTCAAAGTGGTTTTACTGTGGTTAACTTTCAGTAATTTTACTTTTCTAATTTTGTGTCTGTGTTCAGATTCATTATAATAGAAATTAAAATTATATGTATTATATTAATGTTGGACGGAAATTCAGTTTAATTTCTAAGATTCAGTTTTTACTGATACTTAAATTCAGCTACACCTGGTTATCTATAGTTTGAGTTTAAAACATAATTTTTCTGTTTGAACTACGCTTTTCAAAGACTTTTTTCCTCATCAGTTTTCAGTCTGAATCATTTAGATGATGTACCTTAATAAAAACATTCTACTAGATTCTCAAGATGATAAGGAAAATTAATGATAGAGTTTGAGATACTATAATTAACAGAATACATATACGTGTACTGAATTGTATACAGTAATTGTCATTGATCTTCTTTGGCACAAAGGTGCAAGCACATTTAAAGCTTCAGTTAGGTATTTGACTCTACTTTTACAATTGCTTGTGGCAACTTTATTTGCATAATTGCAGGTTTGTGAGGGTCATTTAATCCCTGAATAACAGAACATGTGGAAGTACTGCAGGTAGAATTTTTTTTTAATAGGATAAGGGCTTGTGATTAATGAAGCATTTTATTAATAAACAGTATCTTCAAATGAATATTTGCATTTATTCTTTACAGTAGAGATGAGCCATTTTCTTTTGTTAGGCCACACAAATGTAGGGATGTTGTGGTGTTCTGAGGTGGGATGTGTGATGTGCATACTTGTATTATGAATTGTGATGCTTTTGTTAAATTTTTTCATTTTTTATGTTTAAAATAGAGAGACATTAAATGATTGAAAGAATTGAAATAAAATTTATAAATTGGTTTAAGAGTAATTGCTAAACTATGTATGGATTCTGTATAGCTCATACTATTTTTCAGTCAGTCCATTCTATGGGGATCAGGTAGCCTCTCTTTATGTTATAATATCTTCCAAAGATCTGATTTACTATCTAAATAAGGAATAATAAGGAACTTTATTAAGAAATTAGTGAAATTCCATTTCTACTGAGAAACTGATGACTTTCGGTTTTTTTCTTCTTGCAGTTGCAATTCAGTGCCTGGAGACTGTGTTTAAGATTAACCTGGATGATACTCATCTTGCACCTCCACAGCATTTGATAGAAATGTTCACAAATTCTTTTCACAAGGTAAGAATTAAATTTAGATTCTAGAGTTGCTTTAGATTTGTTGCATTAGGAGTTCATATTGCATACACAACCTTAAAGTGCTGTATAGGCCAAAACTATGTGGAAACAAGGAAAACAGGAAAAAAGTTAAATTTTCGTAAAAGCTAGCAGAGTTAAGAATCTCTTGGGGCAGTGAGAGGAATTGATTTCAGCTAGACAAGGACAATTCCATGTAGAAAATTACTACACAGTAGATACCTTATTCTCATTTGAAGGATTTTATCCTTCAGTTAAGCATTTTTCAATTCCTAGAGATAAATGTCTGTGAAGTGTTTAAGGTCATTTGTAGTTCGCTGATGCTTCGCACTCCCTTCTGGAAAAGTTAGTTGTTCAGTTTTAGCAACATCTCCATGAATGCTAACCTTAAAATGGAACTTCAAACATCTGTACTAAGTGTTATCTGGGATCCCCAGTACAGGAAGCAGAGGAACTTCCAGGATGGCAAATAGGAGAGTCAGAAGTAAGAAAACCAAGATTGTTCTGCTCTCTTCCCTTTGACTTCCTTAAAATGTGTGGTGGGCTGTAAGGGTTTTTTAGTAGTAGAAATCAAGCTCTTCTAAGGAGACTTTAATGATGTTTAGTGCATTGATACTTCCTGTGCACTACAGAAAATCTGGTTGCTTCTTTATACAGTGTTTCCTACGATTAAAGACAATTTTAATAAAACCAGGCCTTATATTTTAATGAAAAAACATCTTGATTTTTTTTTACATACAGAATGACATGCTGCCTCTCTCAGATTCTTTACCAAAGGATGTTGAAAAGGCTGACCAACTGAAGGATGAAGGTTTGTAATAAATATAGGAATAAACATAGAATCATAGAATAGCTTGGCTTGGAAATTACCTTAAAGATCATCTAGTTCCAACCCTCCTACTGTGGGCAGGGACACCTCCCACTAAACCAGGTTGCGCAGAGCCCCATCCAACATGGTCTTGAACACATCTAGTGATGGAGTATCTACGCCCTCCCTGAGCAACCTGCTCCAGTGTCTCACCACCCTCAGAATGAAGAACTTCTTCCTAATTTCTAATTGAATCTATCCTCTCCCTGTTTGAAGCCATTGCCTCTTGTCCTATCACTACAAGCCCTTGTAAACATCCCCTCCCCAGGTTTCCTGTAGGAAGGTCACAAGAAAGTCTTCCTGGAGCCTTCTCTTCTCCAGGCTGAACAACCCCAACTCTCAGCCTCCTCACAGAAGTGCTCCAGCCCTCTGATCATCTTTGTGGCCCTCCTCAGGACCAGTTCCATCAGGTCCATGTCCTTCTTGTGTTGGGGGCTTCAGAGCTGGATGCACTACTCCAGGTGGGATCTCACGAGAGTGTAGTAGAGGCGAAGAATCACCTCCTACAACCTGCTGCCCATGCTTCTTTTGATGCAGCCCAAGATCTGGTTGGCTTTCTGGGCTGCACATCTTACACTTATATTAAGATTTTTGGGTTATCAGGAATAGTGATAATACAGCAGCTGGGCAACACACATGCCATACAAAAACTTAAGCTAGTATTTTCTGGTGATTGTTGTAAGAGGGATAAGTGATTTGCTCCATCTGGGGTTTAAAAAATAAATAAATTGTCTATTCTCTCTCTTTCACAGGAGGTTGCTTAAAAAGTAAGGGATAACATGGTAACATTCTGCTACATTCCTGAGTAGTATAAGCTTTAAAGAATGAGCAGTTACTGTTTGGTATATTATCAATGTCTCTGTTTTTCCATGGAATTGCTATACATGTTTCTACTTTATATTGAAAAGGTTATGTGACATCAAGGATTGTGCACTAGCTGAATATTAAAATGTTGGTAAAAAGCTGATGCAGCTGAAGCCAACAAAAAAAAATTTGTGAACTTACAAGCATTAGTATTTCACAGGCGTGAAATCACTTGTGTGCTCTGTAAAAACTGCAGAAAAGCCTGTTGTTTATTTTCCCTTTGGTAGATGTTATTACTGTTAGTGAGAAAAAGCAGCTGTACCATAGAATCCTTCACTAATGCTACCCAAGAAGAAATCCATGTTATTTACCCCAAAAAAAAGAAAGGGAAGGAAAAAACCCAACAACAACAAAAGAAAAAAGGCGTATAGCACTAGGAACTGATATGAATTGTCATCAGGTGGATTGATATTTTATAAATCATATTTTTTAAGACCTGTTGGATTTTCAGATGTTTGAGTTTTATAGGAAACATAAGTAAGTTTCTAATTGGAAGGCAGTAATCCTCTCAAAAAATTTAGGATAAAGATGTGGAAAAAGTTTTACTCTTTTTGGGAATGAGCTCTGTGTCTGTCTTGCCTTGAAACTGGTTATCTGTAGTCATGAATGCATGCCATTACTGGCTTTGAAATTAAGCTTTCGTAATTGTTGAGGTTGCTCGTTAGCTCTCTAATTCTAAGAATAAAGGCTCAAATAAGGCTAGGTCATAAGTGAAAATTAGTTTGTAAGTTGTAACATACCTGCTGTGCATGCTGGCTTTTTGTTTTGCTGTCTGTTACTGCCAACTCGTGGAAAGTGAAGAATACCTGTAGCACTCAATATGGTTATTGGACTGTAGGGAAACTCTGCACTTCCCAGGTGTGGGTGTTATAGCAATGCCTGTTTTAAATGTGTGACTACTGTCTTGTCATCTGTCAGCCCATAGTGGTTTGTGAAATAGGCTGAGGAAATGAAATTAAATTAATGTGTGCTATGTGTTAACCTTTGTGCGGTGTAACCAAAGCAATTCCATGCTATCTACTGACAAAATTGAAAGGGTATAAACTGTGACAAAGGGCCATTGAAAGTGTCAGCTAACAGAGGCATTAGTAAGCAGTTTGGAACTGCTTGAAATACCTCTGGTTAATTTCCTATAATAAAATGTAAACTTTTGGAATGATTTTCTAATGCTGCTCTGTCATACTAATCCTCTTCATTTTCATATGTGTAGTATCTATCATCACTAGTATGCTTTTGAGCTTTGAGTATTTTCTGCCCTGAGTTAGAGACATAAATCAGATAACTTTGGGAAGTCCATGTGACCCATATCCTCTACAATACTCTAAGTCTTAGCTATTAATTTTCTCATATCTATCTGTTTGTCCTTACAAATGGAGTAAGTTCCCTGATTTTTGTGACCACCAGTCTGCTCCTCCTCTGCTCTCAAACCAGCCCGAGAACCTGTAGAAACTAGCTAATGAATAGCAAAACAAGATCAGATTGCTGAGTTTTCTTTCTTGCTTGTTACACAGGAAGGAACACCTCCCTCAGACTAGTAAATACTTGAATTTACTTGTTTACCCTTGTGTATCACTTGACACTTTGGCTTAATGTAAAGTATTTAAGAGCACAGCTTATGTGCAAGTTTTACGTAGTCTAACAGTAGCTTGATCCTAAAAAAGAATTTAGGTATTAACACAATATAAATTACAACAATAGGTAGTACAGAGGACACACATTCAAAGGTGTAAGTGTTTGTTTGTTGCTTTGTTGTTGTTTTTTTGTTTTGTTTTTGTTGTTTGTTTGGGGGTTTTTTGTGTTTTTGTGTGTTTTGTGGTTTTGGTTTTTTTGTCTGATGTTAAAATATTACAGTTGCTTTTCCTTTTGTCCTGAATTGCTTAATCTTCACAGCAATAGTAGGTCTAGCTATTTTCTCTTTTCGTTTAGCCAATTTTGAGCTGGAGATAGAGAGAGCATGAAGGGCACCCACTGATACTAGCTCAGACTTGGCCCTGTACCCTTGGACATCTTTAGTTCAGAACAGTACCAATTTAGACAGGTGTTAACTGCTGAAATCTCATTGAGTGCAGCTATCTTCCAAATCTTTCAGCTGGCAACAGAATTTAGTGTACAGACCTTTATCTTACATCAAAGGAAAGATGCATAGACATTGGGCCTGTAGAAATAAGACAGATATGGTTCCATTCTGTGTATATTTTGAAGGTATGCATGCAGTTACCGGGATTGTTGACTATAGTTGCAGTCTAGTACCTCACTGTTTTGAAGAGGTGATTTTACCTTGATGATACGTAGTTACTTAAATCTGATTTTATTTATTAAACTCTCCATGTTCACAAATAAATGCAAGTACAGTTGTTTTCAGTTAGTACAGGCACCTAGGACTGCTTTCTCCACAGTCTTTTGTTTTCTGTCAGAGACAAAATGTTGCACTGACTGAACTTTTCCGGCCTTTGCTTGTGCAGTTAACTACATCTGTAGTAACCTGTTGACCTGTACCTTGTCTTGCTTATTTTGTGAGAGGGTTGAAATATTTTGCTAAAATACAAGGACATCAGTGGAAGTCTATAGTTTTCATGACAAATTCTTGACATTTCTGGGAAAACAAGGCTTCTGTAGGATCAAGCAGGCTGGAGATCTGTAGTCACAAGACCAGGGACAACTTTAAGCTTGGGCACTCAGCACTAGGACTTCTTCTCTACTACTGTCTTGTCAGGAAAGAAAGAAACTACGAGGACTGCCCTGTGGTGGGGAGGAAAGGATGTACAAGATATCTTTTGTTTTGAAAGACCTTACTCCAGAATTTTCTTTCCATAGCAATGTGTTTTTCTTCCCCCCCCCCCCCTCCACTGGCCTTAAAAAATATGGAATGTGAAGCTGCATTATAGAAGTTCTGAGCTTTCTTGGTGAGAAATGTTACCTCTGAATCATTTTAGATAGCCTATGCTCTACATGCTTATTATCTTAATGAATTAATAATGTGGCATCACAGAAGTGGGTCTTATGTGCTTAGTCTTGCTTTCGTTTGGTTTTTCATGTTATGTGGATACTTACAGCAAGTTGTTGGGACATGTGAGAAATAAAACAAAAAGACCAAAATGGAATTAACATGTAGCCTGTTGGATTATGAGGTTTGCAAAGATAGTTAAGACTGATGAATCTATATTAGGATGAAACTGCAATTACAGTTATGCTTCTCAACAAAGTGATCTTTGCTCAATAGTAGAAACTTGCTGGAGAGTGTGAAGTAGTAAGATAAGAAGGGGAAGGTTTATGTGGTGGACTACAATATACATAATAAATAAATAAACTTTACAGACATAGTAGATATTTGTATTTGCATTATTCCATGCCAGTTCTATTTAAGAGAATGTATCTCAAAAAAGTGCTGTCATAATTACCTTATACAGATGGTAGAATGTGTCCATTTTATTTCTTTCATACATAGCACTGTATCTTTTAACTACTTAAGAGCTTTTTGTAATTTATTTCAGGTAATAATCATATGAAAGAAGAAAATTATGGTGCTGCAGTGGATTGTTATACTAGGGCTATTGAACTGGATCCAAACAATGCAGTCTATTACTGCAACAGGTAAAAATAAAATAACAACATACTTTTCATTCCTGAACTTCATTAACATTATTTTAGAGATAAATTGTGAAGTAGATCAAAACAACTTGAGGCTAAAAAAATCCACTATTCAGAAATTTGTCAGGTTGAATTTGTAAAAGATCTAAAGCAGAAGTGAGCTCATTCAGCATATCTGTATCAGTTAAAGCTGTAATATGGGCTTTAAAATTACTTGTAACATTTAAGATCAGGTTTTTGTGAGTTCTGTTGTCTATATTAAATCATTACACAGGCTGTGATTCCCAGTCTGCGAGTAGTAAGAGCTGTTTTTTCTGGTGTTCCAGTGACTCAGCTGCCATTTCTATCTCCCCACCCCCCCAGTATTGACTTTCCCAGGAAAAAATATCATCAATGAGGGAATACCATTTTTGAGATTTCAGGCATTGTATGCATTTTTATGCATGACTTTTTGAAAAATAACAAGGCTGTTGTTGTAGTTTCATTGTGTAATCTATTTTTCACCATAGTGAAGATGTAGTGATGTAGGAGCAGGTGAAGTCTGAAAGGGCATTTTAACCCAGAAGCAGAAGTAAGCTCTGTCAGTGTACTGCCCAGAAGACCAGTGTAAGAGCAAAGGCAGTTTAGTCTGTGAGCCCTGCTGGAACTGACCTGCCTCTAGAGCCACTCAGCCCTACACTCTTCAATGCCTCTGTTACCAGAAGGATATATTCACTTAAGTGCTGTCAGTCTGGCCTTGTGGCACTGTACCCAGTGGTCTTTTCTACTTCTGGAGCTGTGCTTTCATTACTCCAGGGTTTAGTTTGTGATAAATACAGGTGAAAGATTCAGTGTGTTGTGACAAGCATAAAGAGAAAGGAAATGTGCAGTTTACCAGTATGTTACATCTTTAAGATGGCAGATCAAAGTGTAAATGATTTATTTTCCCAGAGAAAACAGATCACATAAGTAATTTTAGTTACAAAATGGAAATATAAGACCAGATTGAAAAGCCTCCCAGAATCACTGAAAGTTTCCTCAGCAGAATGGGCTTAAGCACCAAATATAATTGGCAAGAGTAGAAATACTTTATTCTGTGTGTTACATCATCACATCATTTGTAAGGGTCAAAGTGAATCTTGATGTCAGTAAGCACAGTATTGTATGAAGGTATTTACAAGAAGACAGGCAGGTGCTTGGAGTTTTGTGGGTGGTGCAGTATTTGAATAAATATAGGGCTTATCTTTCTTAAGCTAGCTTGGGAGCAGTGGAGATATATTGCCTTCAACTGTATTGTTTTTTACTCACATCAGTGAGAAGGAGAGACCTGAGATGCCTTTGAAGTTTTAACTGGCCATATACATTTTTTGTAAACATGGAAAAACCATTTTTCTGTTCAAACACATAGATAAAAGCTGGGGACATGCTTATTATTCTCATATGTCTTCATTGGCATCTGTGGAGTTGTACAACTGTTAAGCAGCCTAAATATTTAAAGTACATAGGTAGTACCATTCAGAAGAGATTGTAAGCAAAGTCAGAAAAAAACCATTTGGAGGTTATCACAGGGGAAAGGATTGAATGTAGTGATGATTGTAGCATTCCTAAAAAACATTTAGCGTTCTTTAAAAAAGAAGAATGCATTATGCAATGGAAATATTGTCATTTCTGCAATAGTTTTTTAATCAAGGAAGAACAAACTAGAGATTTTGAGACATTTCAAACTGGAGAATTTTTTATTATTAATCTGTTCCAGTGTAATTTTTAAATTCGGAAAGTCTTTCATCTTACTGTATAGAAGTCAACAACATTTAGTATTTCTCTGCTGCAGAGGTGCAATTGTAATTTAGTAATTCAGAGATTATTGAGAAATGTTTTCCCTATTTACCTGCAAGCATGAGTTGCCTGCTGCAAAACAGAGCAGGGAAAAATCACAGCATTCGCTTGAACAGCAGTGAAACTATATTTCTCACTGGAAAAAGCCAATTGTGTAAAATACTTCTGCTTAAACAATGATTTTGTGTAAGCTACCACATGAGAGTTTCACTTCTTGTAATAGGTTTTATGATGTACTTTGTGCATAGTCACATGCATATCTAAAACAGTTCTTTAGAACTGTCTATCCTTTATATCCTCAAAGGTGAGTGTGTTCTCCAAAACTCTCGTCTAGCAACGCACTTAAATACATACTTAATTCAGAACATTTGCTTGTCCTACTCAGTTAAGGAAAGCTGAGGCATTGCCTAAATAGTGAATGAAAAGTCAGTAAGATTAAACAAGTCTAAAGTTAGTCACGGACATGTGAATATCTCAGCCTGTTTGGTTAGTTTTTTTTCTTTTATTGTGTTTTTTTATAAAGCTCTCTCCCTTCCTTCTCATCTTCCTCTTAGGGCTGCTGCTCAAAGTAAGCTCAACAACTACAGTGAAGCAATAAAGGACTGTGAAAGAGCCATAGCAATAGATCCAAAGTACAGCAAAGCATATGGGAGAATGGGGTAAGCTAATAGAAATCTGACTAAACACTGAAGACCTGACCCAAGTGTAAACCACCATAGATTTCCTGAAATAAGTGGACCTAGGTTGTTTTCCTGAGCTGACATTCTTGCTCTGAAAGTGTAGCAGTTTTCTATCAGCCTATCAGGCTGTCAACTCGAAGTTTTTTATATATATGTACCTGATTTTTTTTCATATCAGATTTCATCTGTTTGCAATGTTTTTTCTTTACAGACTTTGCAAATTTAGTTTAGAAAGTCATGATGTGTTGGGTTTTTTTACCTCCCACATAGATATAAGTAATCAAAATTCTGCAGTTGGAACACTGAATCTGTTAATGGTGCTGTTAGAGAACAGAATCCTAAAAGTACTAGGGCTTCACACTAGCAGGAATAGAGGCCTTTTTTTTTTTTTTTTTCTGTTCAATAGCTCTTTGAAAGCAGATTTTTTAGCAAGACTAAACTATGTCCCTTTGGTAGTTTTTTCTCATTCATGTCTGAGAGATTAACAGCATAGCCTCTTTAGGTGGTGGGTCTGATTAAGTGCTCACTGAAAAAAATGCAAGGAATATTCTGAATGGGATATCTATGTGAGTTAAGGGATGTTATTCCAAAATATCTAGCTTTGCAGTTTCAATAATCAAACATACTGTGGGTGTGGGCTGAATGCTGCATCAGGCTTTTGAAGTTATGTCTATACTAGCAAATTTAAAAATGCTTGGGATTGTTCATTACTCATTGGCACAAAATGGCCTTAATCCATGTTATTAAAATCTGGTTTGAAGGATGGAGTAGCTACATCCAAACTGCCTATTGCTAAACTGTATTGGCCTGTGTTAAATTCTGAACCATGCCTCAAAATTGTCTGGGATAATGCTTGTTGGCCTGGGACAAAACCACGCCAGGGAGCATTTACTTAAGATCAAAGATGATGGATTCTATCACTTGTAAAATAAACTGTATTGTGAAAAGTTTTCTAATACAAATGTAGCCTGACTGGCTATTGAGATGATTAATTGACATTGAAATTTTAGGGACTGTTGAATTGCTTTTGTCCTATTTTACTCTCTTTAGATTGTTTCTTCATATAGCACAACCTGAGATCCCCTGATTTCAGTGAGATGGAGGGAAGCTGCAGGCTGATTTAATTGGAAATTGGAGGTTATTTTAGAGTTTTGGGTATAAGACCACTGTGCCTTTTGATACACAATGTAAGTGGGATCATTCTTGGGCAATCAAGTTTGTTTGGTTGTTTTGGGTTTTTTTTCCTCCCTCCTTTTTTTTATTTTTTTGGATTGTCTGGTTGTTTTGATAGATCTATTTTGAGCTACAAGCCATTGCTTAACTCAGCAGAGGGATATTTGTCATAGGCTGAATAAAGAAACAGTTCTTATTTAGTAATAACTGAAAAAGATAAGTACAGAAACCACCTTCTCAACAAATACTCCTTATGAGAAAGCTGTGTTTTCTAATTGCATTATGCAGGCATATCAGTTTTTCTCAGAATTTGGCAGAATCTTTTTGTATGTCACAGAAAGATACAGAAGTGTCACAGAAATATGCAGATGAAACCTATGTAGACAGTGATGCTTCCAGCATGACCTTAAGAGAGCACTTGTCTGGGTAGGAATTGTGAGCAAAGAAATTGTCACTGGCAGTTCTGAACTGTACTGTGTTCCAAGAAGCAGAATTTTACATACTTTCTCTGTAAAAAAAACCAAACATGATTGCATCACAGAAATGCTAGACTGCATTTCTTGTCTGGTCAGACACTATTTTGACCAGTTAATGGGCTAAAAGGGAGAATGTTTCTTATGGGAATAATGTTGTTAAGAGGGAAAACA
This sequence comes from Actenoides lindsayi, assembly GCA_025331215.1. Taxonomy (NCBI): domain Eukaryota; kingdom Metazoa; phylum Chordata; class Aves; order Coraciiformes; family Alcedinidae; genus Actenoides; species Actenoides lindsayi. The sequence goes on along the minus strand of WTSP01023481.1, from coordinate 31,987 downwards.
TGAGTATTGCATGGGTTCCTCCAGGAGCATTACTGAAACTCCTGGCATTTCTGCGTTCATCATCGCTGAGAGTGCTGACTGTGATGGATGTATCTAACACGCTGAGCTCTTTTGCCCAAGATAGGCGACTAAGGTCTGTTAGTGGGCATTGGCAAAGGCTTATCAACCCAGTCTGTGAAGCAAGGCACATGCCAAAAGGGGACTGGAGTACCAAAGAGCTAAATGTAAGTTGCACAGCTCTTTCACAAAATGTGGGAAAGATCAGTTTACTTCTGTAGTCAGTATAAATTGAAAATACAGTGTAAGATAGAACTGAAACTGCAACCAAATGAGCTTCTGGAATAGCTCAAAGAAAGGTGATATTTTAAATGTTGTAATTGAATTTGAAAACAAATCCTGTTTCAAAAGGAGTACATCTGTCCTGTGCTCTCCTGAGCTGCTGGAGAAGAATAATTTTCAGAACATTGGGCAGACTTCCCTGATACAAGGTTTCTTACAGCATCTTGCAGATGTTACTGCTATCCAGTATAAGCCATTTGTCAAGCTGTTGAAGAAGATCCAAAGGAGGACCTTGTACTGATTCCAAGACAAAAATCTATTATACTGAAACTTGTGGTTTCAGTATTTTGTTTCTTGAACCTGCAGAAATCACATTAAGAGTATCTTCACCCTACTTACCCATGTATCATTCTGAATAATCTCTTGGATCTAAAGGACTGCGGGAAACATTCAGAGGAATTCCTGAGCTTATGCAAAAAGTCATGGGTTATGGATCCATCTTGTGCTGTCAAATACAGACTATATCACCTGATGATGCCAAGGAGTTTTTAATGAAGCTTGCATATATAGGGAACAGACAATGCAAGATGAGCTCTTGAGAGATCATCTCTTCTGTAAAACAAGTGTTTACACTAAGCAGTAGTAGCACAATAGCAAAATTTGCTTTAACTTAGTACTTAGGCTAAAGATTAATTGTGAGATACTGTTTTACTTAGAACAGAAAATGTATCGTTATCTTTTGATGGTCATTTATATTCTACGCAGGATTTCTTTATTTCACATTAGGTTGGCTCTGACCTCAGTGAATAAATATGAAGAAGCAGTTACCAGTTACCAAAAAGCACTGGATCTTGATCCAGAGAATGACTCTTACAAGTCAAATTTGAAAATAGCAGAACAGAAACTAAGAGACATGTCCAGTCCTGTAAGTTAGCTCTGTATCTATTTATTTACAATAGTTTTAACAGGGATTCTGTAGGTTAACCTTTCTTCAATTGCAATTGCTTTGCAGACTGGAACAGGACTGAGTTTTGACATGGCAAGCTTGATAAACAATCCTGCCTTCATTAGCATGGTGAGTGTATTTCAAACTTTACATTATACTGTTTTAAAACCGAAGTTTTGAGAGCGACTCTTGTTTAATAACACAAGCAATTTTAATGCTTATTATAATGGCAGTGGTTTCATTATACTGAATTTAAACTTTTAAATTAAATTTAAACTTTTTAAACTGAATTTAAACTAAAAAAATCATTTTACATTCCAAACAAGAAGGAGGCATAAATCTTCTATAATGCCGATCTCATCATCCAGCCTGTATTTGTGTTTGGAATTGCGCTGCCACAAGTGCAAGACCTTGCAGTTGGCCTTGTTGAGCTTGATCAGATTGGCACAGACCCATCTCTCTAGCCTGTCAAGGTCCCTCTGGATGGCATCCCCTTCCTCCATCATGTCAACCACACCAGAGAGCCTGGTGTCATCAGCAGACTTGCTGAGGGTGCCTCGATCCCACTATTCATATTGCCAACAAAGATGTTAAACAGCACTGGTCCCAGTACCAATCCCTGAGGGACTGCGCTTGTCACAGGTCTCCATTTGGACATTGAGCCATTGATCACAACTCTCTGAGAGTGGCTATCCAGCCGGTTCCTTATCCACCCATCAAATCCGTGTCCTTCCACTTTAGAGGACGCGATTGTTGTGTGGGACAGTGTTGAATGCTTTGCATAAGTCCAGGAAGATGACAGCAGTTGTTCTTCCCTTATCCACTGGTGCTGTGACCTCGTCGTAAAAAGCCACAACTTGTTAGGCAGGATTTGCCCTTTGTGAAGCCATGTCAGTTACCACAAACCACCTAGATTTCCATATGCCCTAGCAGAGTCTTCAGGATGATCTGCTCCATTATCTTGCCAGGCACTGAGGTGAGACTGACTGGCCATGTAGTTCCCCAGGTCTTCCTTACCTCCCTTTTTGAAAAATGGGGGTTATGTTTCCCCTTTTCCAGTCAGTGAGAACTTCACCAGACCTCCATGACTTTTCATATATGGAAAGTGGCTTTGTAACTTCATCCACTATTTCCCTCAGGACCAGCAGATGGATCTCATCCAGTCCCATGGACTTGCACACTTTCAGGTTCATTAGATGGTCTTGAACCCGATCTTCACTTCTAGTGGGTGGATCTTCCTTCTCCCAGTCCTTGCCTTTGGCTTCTGCATCTTGGGTGGTACACCTGGAGCCCTAGCTAGTGAAGATGGAGACAAAAAGTCACTGAATACCTCAGCCTTCTCCATATGCCTCATGAGCAGGTCTCCTCATTCCTTTCAGAGAGGGCCCACATCTTCCCTAGCCTTCCTTTTATCACTGACATAACTATAGAAGGTTGTGGGGTTTTTTTGTTGCCTTTGATGTCCCTGGCCAGATTTAATTCCACCTGTACTTCAGCTTTCCTGACCTGATCCTTGGTGGCTCAGACAACTTCTTTGTAGTGCTCCCAGCCTACATCTTCTTGTTTCCACTCTCTGTAGTTTCTCTTTTTGCCTTTTAAGTGTGTGCAGGATCTCCTTTCTTGGGCTCCTCTCCCCTCCAGGGCTTCATCCCATGGTACTCTGCCAAGCAGATCCCTGAAGAGTTTGAAGTCTGCTCTCCTGAAGTTCAGGGTGGTGAGCTTGCTGTGTGCCCTCCTTGGTGCCCTGAGGATTTTGAAAATACAGATCTTTCTTCAAAAAGCCCAAAAGAAAACCTTTGTCCTTGGATGTCTTAATTTTTATTTATTTTTAATTTTAACTTTTGTTTGTTTGTTTTTTTCTGGTACTGGGGTTTTATGTTTAATGTTGTCATATTTTTCATGTCTGAATCTGTAACCACTATTTTTTTAACACAGAACATTGTTTCAGCTTTATATCCTTGGAATGCATTCCTGTAATGATTCTTTATGCTGGGGACCATACATCTCTGCACACATAAACTTAGCTTAATTTTTGTATTAAAATACTGAAGACAGCTTGTGGGGTTTTCTTTGTTTGATTTTTTTCCCCACATTTTCCTCAGTAATACCTCAGTAGTAAATGTGTTAAAATTTTAGCTATATTTTTTCTATTCTAGGCAGCAAGCTTAATGCAGAATCCTCAAGTTCAACAATTGTAAGTATAAAAGTGGAGTATCATTAAAACAAATGTCCTTAAGGGTTTGAATTAATAAGAGAAAAGGTTCATATTGTTGCTTACTGCAAATAAAACTACTGAAGTTTCTTCCTCTCACAGCTTATTTCTTGCCAGAAATTAAAAAAAACACTACTGTTTATTGGTTACTGTAAAGGTGCCTGCATAGCTCAATGCCAACACTGTGCTAACTGTTACAGGATGTCTGGAATGATGTCAAACGCCATTGGCGGCCCTGCTGCGGGTGTTGGTGGCCTGTCAGATTTGTCCAGCCTGATCCATGCGTAAGTAAGAACTGCACAGTTTTAACTGTAACATTTGTAGAAGCATCATTGTGCAACATCTGTTAAAAAAAAAAAAGTATCAGGCCAATTATGCTGTGGCCTGTCCCCATTGTATGCATGATCATTATTAAAACTAAGAACTTGAAGTCTTATCTTCCACTATCTTTGTTTGCTTTGTACATTTCCATCAACTGGAATGACTGAACTGTGTACTCAGTTTCTGGTTCTCATACACTGTTTACTTGTCTAAATGCCACTTACTAAATATACTTCTTTAAATCTTTAAGTACGCCTACACTTGCCTGCAAATTGTGTTGATAAATTTACGACCTGATATCCCAGACACTAGTTAGAAAAGCTACAGCTTTACTTAGCAACAAATTCTTCTCTGGCATCCCTGCAGTTGCACTAGGAAGGCTTCGGGAACTCAGTATAATGAGTAAGCAGCTTTTACAAAACTCAGGACCCAAGCCCTTTATAGTATAATAATGATAATCCATCTGGAAGAGTCTACACAAAAACATGACATTTGCTTATGTGGCAAGACCTCTACAAGGGCACATAATTTTACTTTATTTTAGCATTTTAGCCTCTTTCAAACTATTTTTGCCCCTTCAGGGCAAAAATAATTTCAAATTCCCATCACAGACAGGAATGTGCCACCACAAAAGCAAGGGCTGTTTTCACAAGAAACATGTCCTACACCTAGATTAATGAAAATGGTGGCTTTCCTTCAACTCGTAGTTTGGTTTAAAGGAGTCTTGATAATTTACTACTTGGGCAAAATGCAGAAGTTACAGAGAAGCCAAGCAAGGCTATTCACGTAGTAGTAAGTTTTACTTACTTGCTTTTTCTAGTAAACTAGTGTTATGCTTATCTTTTATATGGAATTAATCTCACCTATTAATTTAACTCTTAAGCCACAACTGTTACAGAGAAGGATCCGTCATTACTTCAGTCATGCAAGACATAAAGCTGTACTTGTATGCTTGCTTTCTGTGAATGCCATCTTGCTCCCAAGTGCCAGTTGGCAGCCACACACTGTGTTTCTAGAAAAACTAATACAAGGTTTCATTTCAACTACAAGAGTAATTACCTTAAAACAACTGGAATGGATCCTTTCAGAAAGAAGGACGCAAATCACTGGAGCAGACTTGTTGCTCAGTTTTAGTTTTACCAAATAAGGTAATACGTTTTCCACCATGTTATCAAGTAGAAGTAATAGTCCTAAAGAATGCAAATTAAGTCTGTTTGGAGACACTTCAAATAGGTAAAGTTGTAATACTACAAATATCTTAAGACTACGTAGCAAGTTATTGTTAGTCTTAAATTTCATATAATGCACTTCCCAGTTGTACTGGGATATCATGTTTTCTTAGGAATGCTGCTTTTAATTTTTTTTCACTTCTTGATTTACTTGAAAACTGTTCAACACAGGGGGCAGCAGTTTGCACAGCAGATACAGCAGCAGAACCCAGAGCTCATTGAGCAACTGAGAAATCATGTCCGGAGCAGATCTTTCAGTGGCAGCACTGAAGAGCATTCCTGACTTTCTTAGAGGCATGTGAATTGGAATGGTATATAGCCCCAATATGCATACCATAGTTAGTAGCAAAAGCACCACTGTAACTCTTCTGCTTGAATAGAAGACAGGAAATTCTTTGTGCGTGTTTGCAAGTACGAGTAAATCTGTTAAACAGATCTACTGCACATAACTTGGAAGATATCATTTATGTATAGTCCTCTGAAAATTAATACACTAAACAGGTGGTTTATTAAAATCCCTGAGTACAAGTCATTTTTAGTATGTGCATTAGATTGACCTCCAGGGCTGTTGAGTGGGGAGGAGTTTTATAGTGGGCTGATCTTGCGTAACAGCTTAATTCTAAAATCCTAGTTTAAAAGGCACATTATTCTTATGGTGAAAATCATTATGGCTGTACTCCCTGACAAATAGTGAAACAATAAGCCCATCTGATGTGCCCTTTTATAATGACCATAAATCTGTGTTGGAGTATAGAGCGTACTTAAAACTAATGCTTGAAAACTGTTTCATTAAGCCTGTGGAGTGGCCATCATTAGTAATGTGAAACATTTTTCAGCTCCAGTGGGCAGAAAGGAGGGAGATAATTGCATATGAAGGAGTACCACAAATTGTAGAGAAAGAGAAGGCTCTAATTGTGAGTAGGATAATACACAGAAACCAAAACAGAATTTGTCCTGCTAAAGGAAAGAATGTTAAGAGGTTTCAGGCTTTTCTACTGCTATGTATATCCACCATGGTAGCCCTGGAGGTCAGCATTATGACACTGTTTTCCTAAGCATGGCAAACTGTATGTATGCAGTATTTAACATAAGCTTAAAAGTCTTAACTGTAATAAGCTAAAACTGATCCTGTGGCTGTATAAATAACTAGCACTGAAAATTTATCCCAAAATAACTTCCTTAGAGAGAAGGATTATCTTTCTGTTCTTGTGTCTTAAATCACTGGTTTAAACTACTACGGATTTTTAAGTTTCATTACACACATCTATCTTAACTGATGGTTATATGATCAAGTTAAATATTTTTCCACTTCACAGCATTCCTGTCCCTACCTTTGTATTTCTTGTTCCAATTAATCTTACTCTGAGACCACTGTTTTTCTGTATTTTTATTACTTTAACTTTTATCATTCTGCTTACTGTTCACACTTTCTGGTAAAAGGTACCCATGTTTTTACTCAAGTAACTAGAGTTTTACTCTCAACACTCACATTTTCATTTTTGTATAACCCAACTAATTTGAGAAGCCTGCCTTGATTCCTAAGACAAAGTGATCTCTGTTGGCCAGTTAGACTGGAGAAAGTACACGGAAGAGTAACAGTAGACTCCCAAATTGAGAAATACACAGGAACTCCTGGATCTCAGACATTAGATCTGATTAGTCTTGTGGTCAAAAAAGAGGGCACCTCAAGCAGAAGCAATTGCAAAGAACTGGAGAAAACATCAAAATAGGAAGTAAGTCTGTATTACCATCTGTTGAATAATGAGTTAAAGCTTAATAGAGCAACATAAACAACTTTAAGGTATTTCATACTTTATTCAATAGAGCTTGCATCAACAATTCTCTATGTATTGTTGTAGCTGGCTTTTTGAGGCTGTAGAGATACTTGTACTTTACATTCAATATATTTCCAAGTAACAGCTTCTGGCTTAACATTTGATGACAAAGAAAATCCCTAACAGGATGGTTTTTTTGGATCCTGAATATAATCCTTTCATGAAAAGTACTACTAAGGTTCAGTTACATTTAATAGGACAAGATACCACTTAAAGGAAAGACTGATGGAGGCTGTAGGTGGGCTACAACTACTGTACAAACAGTGCTTGGAGTAGTGTGTTCAGAGAGCAGCATTGCTCCTAGCATATCTCTTGTAAAACTTCACAGTTCCTCTTAGTCCTCTGTTTCCCATTTTCAACAGCTCAAAATGAGTTTTACTAACTTTGATAAGGGGAACTAATAAATCCTGGGTGGACGGGACAGCACTGCACTATCTCTCACACTCAATTTATGCTTGCTTTAGTTGTTTAGTGGTGATGTGGCAGTGCTGGGTTAACAGTTGGACTCGATGATCTTAAAGGTCTCTTCCAACCAAAATGAATATCATTCTACGTTGTGACAGCAATCTTCATGCAGTCAGTTACCTTTCTACTTTAAGACAAAGCATGTCAAGAACCACTAGAGAGATACTTAAGAACTACAAAATACAATAGTGCTGGCTGTGGAATTTGTATTGTCAAGTACTGGATTTATGGGAGAGCTAGTCCCAAGGTCAAAGGGAATGAAGCATGCATGGGTTAGCTATCTGAAAACTACTCTTGAAAACAGTGGTAACTCATTTCACATTCTACAGTATTGTCATGTTTAGGTTTTACTCCAGTACAAATAATATGTAACAAGTACTTGTTACAATGTTGATGGCATTAGCTAACCCTGGAGAAATGTGCTACAATGGGCACAATATTGAATTTGTAAACATTCTTTGTTTCTTGTATATTAACAGAAAGGGCTTTACAGCCTACATAAAACCAGTGAAACCAATAACAGGAGCTGTCCGTACATGCTTTTCCATTGAAACCAGGAATATGGGGATCACTTACGATAAAGTCTGTTTTGCCTTGAATAGGCTAGATTGTTTCACAGAGTCATGCAATATGTCTTAATCACAGGGTGAGGAAGGAATCTTTTCCTGTGTAATAACTGCACTTTATTTTGCACTAAAATTTTTCATCCTGCTATATCAAGTAGTAAACCACAATGCCCATAAATACTGCTTTAATTTAAGGTCAATGACATTTTATCATTCAACTGAGCAATTATGCACTTAACACTGAGTAAGTTTTGTATCATTACTGTTCCATCAGCATAAACGTGTGATAATTGTTAGAAAATGTTTTGCACTCCAATTGTCAACTCCTGTAATGTACTTGCATGGACACATATACTTCTAATTATGCCTGATCATGAAGACACGTATTGAAATACTCAGCTGAGAAATTATTTCAGTTGCACTTTCGGTTTTGTAATAAGTACAAAGTAAAATCACTCATGCATACTGAAAAGAACTAAGTCTGCAGCTTTGGATTCATACACTGTTTCCGGGCTACAGGAAATCATACTGGCAAACGCAACTTATTTACTATTTCTGTTATCTTTCTTACCTCTTATTACCATATGGTTACATCTTCAACTTGTGTCAGTTTAACTTGAAAATAGGTTATAAATAAAGTTATTTACATTTTTTTTGTCTGGATAGTTGTTTTTCTGCTTACTGGGGGTGTATCTAGATTAACAGGTAAATTGCATTCTTTAAAATACTTTGTTGGTTGCTTCACATTTTATTAGATGTGCAGGATACAGTTTT
>WTSP01023481.1:0-14202 GCA_025331215.1 Actenoides lindsayi | reverse complement strand
AACTTCTGTGGTCATAACACATAGCAGCACTTTATATACTTTCAGAAATGAAATATGAATGGTACTGTATCAGTTTGGTGGGCAAATGAAAATTCCTTAGTTAATATAACCCAAAATCTTTAAAAAAAAATTATTTCAAGCAATCATATGGATACCAAGGTAACTGAAGTTACATAAATTCCTGAACTGGAAGAACAAAGGCATTAAAGCAGCCTTTTAAAACTTATGGGGGCAAAAAAACCCTAACAAACAAACAAAAACCCCCCAACAAACCAACCAACACCCTCCCCCCGCCCCCAAAAAGATAAAAAAAATAAATCAAAAAACAAAATCAAAAAACCCATGAGTAGCAGCTCAAGACACCACAGCTTCTCATTTATCTTTATCATGATGAATTGGTTGCTAAATGAGAAATGGAATTTATTAAAAGCCCCTTATCAAGGCCAGTCAGCAAAAAAAAAATTTTTTAAGTGTTTCAGCAGAAAACACAATTTACACAGGAAGTAGAGAAAGACAGCAACATTTAATTTAATATTTGTGTCCCTCTTTCCCCTATCACATGGTTTTTTTTATCTGCAACAATAATATAATCCACACACAAAATGGAGGTTTATTTTGTTCCCAGAGGAATTACCTAGTTTCTGAGGATTATTTTTGTTCTTAAAGCACAGGAGACATTTCCAGTCATCCCCATTAATGGATAACACCAGTTCTATAAATGCACCCAACCTGTGGAATGTGCTTACATTCTGACCATACTCAGGTATCTCACACCTGGACAATCTAAGCAATGAAGCCTCTGGCCTAGATACATGTGCCAAAGTATTATTAGGAATTTTTTTTAATTTTTTTTCCTCTGTATTATAATATTTAAATCACTTATGACCTATGCCTCAATTTATCCTTCTAAACAAATTACACGGTATATATTAAATGTCTCATAATTTACATGCTATTCATTTTGTAAATATTTTCTCTGCTGTTAAAGTTTCCTGCACAGAGCTGAACAAGACAGATCTTTGCATCTAGAATCCTCATTTGTAGAGCAGAAATTCTTCTGTTATTTTTCCCTTCTGTTTTGTCTACTGATACTGTCAGGAAGGGAAAGAAATATACCTTTAATACCTCTATAGCCATAATCTTGCATGATCAACCCCAGGTGTCAATAGATTTGGATGCTCTCTGCTCTTCTACACGCAAATTCACAGCACATATGTCTGCTTAGTTAAGAACAAATAGGAGAGTAAAATATTTTCTATTTAGCTGAAAATATTTTTCAAATTGCCAATTTTCTTCTCCTCTCACTGATATTTTGGTCTTTTTCCTTCCATCTACTATTCACTGCACCATAAGCCAGCTACAACCTCATTATATTCTTAAAACTATTTCAAACTGTTTAAGAACAATAATGAGGGTTTTCAAGCAGTGTAATAGCTGGCCATATTTCAAAAGTCATGGAAAAAGTTTAATACTCATAATGGAGGTTCTCACAGTACTTGGCTAGTACCAGTCTGAACTTTGTACAAACAATAGAGTGTGATACCCACAAAACTAAGTTCTTTATTATCACAAAACAGGTAAGTGATACTGATGGAAACAAATATCTTAACTTCCCTAAGTAATCAGATATTGTGGAAGTTTATACCCTACAACAGACCTACATAATAATTATACCCACAGGGAATCTCTACAAATGAAAAGCATGCTGTATGTAACTTGTAAAAATTTCCACTGTGTCACCTTCACTTCAAATTCTTCTCATAAATAGCCAAAAATACCTAATAAGTCAAAATAAATACAAGGCATATATAAGGTGATTTAGTTTCAAAGCACTGTGTGTAACTGCCACAAACCTAAAAATTAAATTATTGAACTGAGGGATCATATTTACACTGGGACATCCACAGTATAAGTATGACCCCTCTGTTCAATAATTTAAATTTTCCCAATCTTATAAATTATTATCTGCTTTGAAAACAATCTCCCTTACAGTAAGTACTCTATCAGCCTAAATATACAGGCAATAATTTAAGGTATTTGAGTTCATGGGAAAGTGGAAAATATGCAAAAAACCATCAGCTGCATTAAGGTCCTAACACATCTGTTACCTTAGTTACCACCCCGTTTCCCCATTTACCAAAAAAGTATATCTATTTTTAAACTAAATGGTACAAACACAGCACCTATTTTTTTCCACGTTAGATTGACCACCTTTCTCAAGAAGCAATCTGAACTTAAACTAACCATCTATTGTGAAGCAGTAAACCTAGTACACCAAACCAAACCCAAATACACATGGCTCTCACTTACCTCAGCATTGTAGAATTTGGTTTTCACATCTAGTGGCTTAAGGACCTGAATGAAATGGAAGACAGATAGATTGACAACTGGTTTCTCAGGGAAGTTCAGCATAAACTGTTTATAAATGCTAAGATTTTTACTGAAATCATATTTTTCTTTTTGATCTTGCACAGAACAGATGCATAATGGAATATACAGTAAATCATCTCTTCTAAAACCTCACAATTCAGAGTATATACTCAATGCTTCTTATCTGTACACTTGACTGCTTTGCTACTAAGCAGTTTCCTCAGACTGAAAACAAATACTTCTCCACCTAAGCACTGGCCTCCTAGGAAACCAGACAAATCCAGTGCACTAAGTAGATCTATGCAAAATAACATTACATCCATCTTGTATCCTGAAGTGGTCTGCACTTGCTTTCAAGCACAAACAAGAATCATGTAATATTTACAAGTCCTTCAGTGTTCTGCAGCAAAAGTTGCTGAGGACTTGTCTAAAAATAAATGAAATCGAGAACTATTCATGTGATTAGCTTAAGCAACAAACCATTACCAGGCTTCACTTCCCTCCTGAAAATGCAACTGTTAACAAGAAACAAAAAAGCCAACAAATCATTTTAATTGCATGAGACTAAATCAGCAAGAGAAAACAATTTCATGATACAAAAGGTGATGATAAAGTGTTGGTTCTTAAGTGCTTGAATTTTGTGCATAAAGCCACTACAGTTAATACATTCAAATATGAAATGTATATACACTGATGTAACTGAAGGAAATAATCTTCTGTTATACTTTCAAGGAAACATATTTAAATTATCATACTGAAGACATTTATTTTCCTTTACAAAGGGAAAACTTCTCTTTTGTTTACATATAACTGTACTGCATCCTGAGAGGCCCCTGAAGTACCAAGTTGGGGACAAATTTTTTAGCCTCAAAGAACTGAAGATTAAAAAGTAGTCTTCACAGAGATTTCTGCATTATAACAGGCATAACGTTCAAATCTTTCAAGCAATCACAACTATCTCTAGTCAGAAAATAAAAAGGTCAAAATTTTACTTTAACTGTTTGTTGGTTGAGGTTTTTTTCTGCAAAACATTTTGCTTCAGTAAGCTTCTTATTAATTTCCCTAAATGCTGATGTTTTCTCTCTCTTTCTGATAAAAAAAGTCCTTCTATTTATTCATTCCACTAGGTTTCAAGTGGCATTCCAGTAAACATTAAATAATTACTGAGGTTCACGCCCCCACAACCAAAACCAAATAACAACCAAACACTAGAAAGCATCATTCCTCCTCTGTAGAAACTTAATGGTGATAATTTCTCAGAAAAAACATAGAAACAAAAAGGCACTACTGAGCAGTACTGAACTACATATAATGGTTATAAAAGAAGTTGTTTAAAACCATCTGTAACAGCAGTTCAACTTAAAAAGATCCTAGAAAACATAACTGAAAAAGTTGAGAATCTGTCAAAGAGAAAAATGTTGGTTTTTTTTATTATAAAATAACACCTTGATCACTAGCAGCCATCAATTCCTATTGTAAAGACATCATTCAGTTTTCTGCAACATTTCCTTTCATTTGTTCTCAGACTTTCTAGCTGGCATCTCCATGTCAAGTTTAAAAAATAACAACGAAATTTGCTCAGACAAGTGTTTGTCTCACAATGAATCAGCTAGTATTTATAGAATGGTGTTGAAGTCTATATATCAGTAATGCATTTTAGTAAAGAACGTGGTAGTGCTGGGTTAATGTTCGGACTAAATGATCTTTAAAAGCTCTTTTCCAACCTAAATGTTTCTATGATTCTGTTACTTTTTGAGAAGCTTTTACACTTCCTCCCTTGAAGGAAGAGATTTAAATTTAACACATCGCTGGCCTTAGCTATTTTGACATTAAAGTTGCCTGTGCTGCATTCTGTCAAAAAACAAAGTTACAATACACACACAAACCCCTGACAACTGTCCAACAATAAATTTCCATATCAAAGCTAAAGGAGACAAATAAATATCTTGAACAAGACTCTGGAAAGAACAAGGGTAGGGAAGGGACAGAACATGAGAACTGGAAGCCTGAATACCAATACGGTAGTGATCAGCAAAAGCCCAGAGGCAACAGAACACTGAACTCCTGCAGGACAAAGGATGCAGAAATTTAAAGGCAAACAGTTTCACAAGGAGAGCAAGATACAATCACACAAAGATGAAAATCATCTTTGGTAAAAATGAAGAAACACCGCGGAGTTTCTGTGTTCAGAGAAGAGTACAACATGAAAATGGCAGTGGAACGATTTTCCCTAGGGTTGTCTGCAAACACCTTTGACTAATCAATATTGGCCCTTTCAAGGCCCACAAGTACTAACAGCACTTGGGTGTTCTTTGTAGTATACAGCAACATAGCCTTCTAAAAGACGAAATACATTTTTCTGAAGCACCTAGGTAGAATACTAGGAAAGAATAAATGAAATCACTTGAAACTTGCAAAAAATACATGTCTCAATTACATAACATTCCTGTATTGCCAGATACCCTGTGAGACTATCTAAAATTGTATTCACTAAAGCATGTCACCTAATTCTCCACTCTGGAAAAGAGCCCACAATTCTCCAAGTCTCAGTATATTTCTCTAAAAAAACAAGTCACCCATTAAATACCCAGTTGAACCAGACACTTTGCTGCCACAATCAGTCCCCAGATAGTTTCCTGTTTTCCTCAGTTACTCTAGTCTCAAGTCTTGAAATCTGTGCAGTGAAACAAAAGGTTTCAAGTCTATCAACTACTGCTGTGGATATTAGTCGGATGTAACACACTAGACCTCTTTGCTTAGTTTCCTTTAAAAACAAAACCACTACATTCTATTTTAAAAAAAGGTTATACACACTAAAAGAAAAAAAATCAGAAGTTTACAATATAAACTCAAAGGTTAGATGGGTAAAAGTCAGAATGAACAATATTTCTTCTGTTTAAAAATAATCATAAAGCTGGCTGCTATAAAAAAGTGTCTTTTTTTTTAAAGAGCAGATTTTTTTCATCAGTAAATGAATAAAAATTATAAGATGTAATATTTATCATTTATGAAATGTGTAACTGCATGGTAATTAGAAACCATCAGTTCATGTGAAGTTTTAAGTGACAGTTTTTATCAGTTCACTTTTAAAAGTCAGATTCTTAGTATATAAAAGTGCTTTTGAACTACCAAATGTTTTAGAAGGGGTTTTCCAGATTCACACACTTAGTAAAAATAGAGTAGAATACTTCATGCAATACCTGAAATTTGAAGAACTTTCTGAAGTACATCTTCTCTCCTGTCTGTGTAGTGTAACTTACTGCACAAACTAAGCTGAAAGAAACAATTAAAAAAAACCAAACCTTTAAATTTTGTGCCTATATCAAAGCAGCAGCAGAAGAGCATGCATGTGCTGCAGTTTCAATTAAGCTTATTTAATCACAGAAAAATTTAGAACCTTACATGTGTGTTCCTATCTCCTTTACTTCATGATGGATCACATCATCAATGCAACAGTCAGGCTTAAGTTCTGCCACTGCAGCACTAGAAGCTGAAAGGTTCAAACGCTGAGAACTTGTCTGAAGGTCTGCCTGGGGACAGAAAAATACAGCATTAATAAAAATACAACATTAGAACTACAGCTACTTAAAGCAATCTAAAGAAAAAGAACTTATGTTATAGAATGCTAGGCTTCAATGAGCATATTGTATCCTGCACGCTTTTATATATATAACTGAGATATGTGATGAGATCCTTGTCCAAGCTAAAGACAAGTCCTAAATTATATATAAATGGCCCAATTCTTTAACATGCAGCTTATAAAAATCTCTATTTACTTTTTACATTGAGTTCTGCAATAACTTCTGGAATTTCTATTCTTAATGTGTTATTTGTTCAGCAGAAGCAGCAAAAAATAGAGATACAGAAGAAAAGAACTCATTTGAAATAGAAGCAAAATGCAAGTTCTTGCACGCTTTACAAAGGCTTGTTTGCTGGCCTCATTGAAAGTGCAAGTAAGTGAATATAACTTAATTTTTTTCGCTGGAAAATTTTCTACACAAATTCTCCAGAGAAGCTTTATAACATAACTACTTTTTAAAATATGATCCTAGTTTTTAATTTTAATCTTCGGTCATCATTTCTATTTTTATGTCTTAACTGTTTCCAGGTATATTTCCTGGATTGAAAAAAGTGATAGATATTTTTTGAAGTCTATATAGCAGCCTTAAACACACAAGATATTGTTAGAAAACATACTCCATGTATTTTTTTTATAAATTTAGTAAGTAGATTTATCTTCACATACCTTCACTAGTATGTCCTTGACAACTTGATTACTATCATTGTGTACACTAATGTAACTGGAAAAGGTCTCTCCCAGAAATATGTTTCTGTAATTAGAGAAAAAAAACCACAACAGTTTAGTAACAGTTATCTAAAAGAAAATACAGAATATTTCAGTGAAACCTCTAAGTTCTAACTATAATATATAACGCACACATGTGTTTGACAGACCAAATCATATAAGTACATTGGCACTTTTACAACCATACTTCTAAATGTCATCCCTCTAGATAACTTCAGAGAACAACAACCAAATCAGAGTTTTTTATAGATAAAAATCTGAGAAGATGGCCTACAGTACCCACAAAAATTACTGTAGTAAATTCCATTAATATAAGAAGTGATTTATAGTAGTGCATTATGTTAGAAATTCATGTAGAGCTGCAAGTTTCTTTCAACCCTTATTACGTTCAGAGTCAGGCTACAGACAAGAAATATCAAGCAGCACACATTTATATATTACATGACATTATAAATCAAGCCATACATCTCACTGCATAATTATATTCAAAAAGAAAAAGTAATAAACACATTATCATTAAATAAATTCTAAAGCCTGCATGTTAGCTACAGCAATTGATTCTTACCCAAAATTCTGAGGCAAAGTCAACATTTCTCCTAACATCAAAATTTCTGCTCCCTTTACAGTAGAAGGATCATCTTTCATGAGCTGGTTAAATAGATTACCTGTAGAAATATTAAATTATCTGAATATTTGATAAGTCTAAAGCTTTGTCCGCATTTAAGTTATGAGACAATCATTTATTTAGGAAAATTTATTGTAGACATACTTATTTTACAACTTGTTTAGGGATGAAATACATATCTATAGGTCTGCTTATAAATTGTAACTTTCTTCCATGCACTTGTGTTCTTCAATAAGTCACTCCATTTACATAGTGAAGGGCACAACCCCAAAGGCATTGCTCAAATTAATGTTAAAGTTTAAGAGAAATTCTGCCCCAGTAAAGAACATTATATAACAAAATTAATCAACTCTGCTTTCTTCCCCTGCTTGCTTCAAATCTGTCCTTTGCCTCTTCCTTACACTTGACTTCTAGACAGCAACTATTACCAGGGGACAACCCAGGGATTTCCAGTTTAAGACTGTACACCAAGCATAACACAACTCAAAAGCAGTGATTCTTACAAACTAATTTTCCATAGACATTCATGTGTTGGCTCTAATTACCAGGGCATTTTCTCCAGATATAGACAATAGTAACACCAAACTGTCTACAATTACACATTTCTCTCTCAACTGCCTTCAATCTTGTAGGTTAATTGCTCAGGCTTTGAGGCCACACGTTTGCAATCACCAAGCTTTCAAGGTTGAAGGTGGTGGTCAGGAGTGCATCTCAGTATTTTCCTATAGCCATTACCAAACATAAAATATATCACACTGTTTCAGATTACTATCTATGGGAGGTCCTAGGATTTCTCTGACATCCAACTTTCAGATGGTCACATTGCTTAAACCTGGTAATACGTACACAACAATAGTAGAAAAGACATACCTGGCAAGTCTCTTTCTTCACAAGTTACTGGAATATTAGTGAATAAGGTAGGTTTGGTTAGCCTCATCACTGCAAAAAAAAAATAATAAAAAAAATCAGAAAATAAACCATAGGTCAATGAAACAAGCATTTTTTAAATTATTTTTTTTAAGTATAATTTTGTCTTGCTTTCCTTCCCCTCCCCCCCAAAAAAACAAACACAAACACCAAATCTTAGCCTGACAAAGGGTACCACCTTTTTGGATCACCTGGAGTTTTTAGATCACCTTTTTCCTGCCACTCTAAGATCCAAGGACACTGGTGATGCCATTGCTCCCTCTTACTTTACTCTCCTGGTGCACTGCTTTCAATCTTACATGTTAAAGGTCTTGTGGCAGGGTTAAGTGCTTTGTGGACTTCAGGAGAAGTGCACCAGTTTCATGTTTGGTCGACTCTTCTAGGCTAAGCGCCTGTTCTGTGATCCTGGTTGCCCTAGAACAGGGCATGACTAGTACAGACCCTTTCAGTCAAACACTAGGCTACAAGGAATTGCTTTTACACCCTTATCTCCAACTCGCAGGCAAGATAAAGTTACAAGTCTAAAAGCCGACTTTATACAACTGCTTTTTCTTTTAGTCACAAACTTTAAACTCAAACCAAACCAGCAAAACCATCACAAAAACCTCAGGAATGCACAAACCCCCTATTTTATTGATACTGACAAAATCAAAATTATTGAGATCTCGCTATTAAAAAAACCCTATTTCAATAAAGTTGTACTTTCAAAAGCTATTTGAACTTGTGTATTACTCAAAATTACAGTATTTTCATTTGTACTACAAATCTGAAGTGTTGTTTCTTTAAAGAAAACCTCCCTACTCATATAAGCCAACAGCGCTAATCTTGCATATAGCTTCTCATGAAAGCTTTCACATGAGATGAATTTGACTATTTGCAGGTGTTGATCTGAGTATGTGGAAATCAATGATTTGTTTTCTTGAAAATTTAACAAACACAAAACCATATTATTTCTGAAAACTAAAAAATAAATAAAAGCATTTTTTTCTTGATTGTGAGAATTTAATCAACATCCTTGCACTGACCCACATATTGTGCTTTATCATACTTCCCCACATCTTACATGTCTGGTCAGCATCACTATTTCCAGTTGTGTAAAACATTAAATTACTTTGATATACATCTGGGTGTAGTGGGCTGTATTAGTTTGCAAGAATTTACAACTACCATACAGCAGCCTTAAGGAAGTTGGCATTGACACAAACAAATCTGAGTTTCCGTATGCTTTAAAAAAGGCAATACATTCCGCTACGGTGAGAAGCTGAAAAACATGACCTCTGAAGGCTCAGAACCATAAGGTAAATAAAAAGCCCCCAGATGTATAAAACAGAATAAATGGAGAACTAGATTCAACATTGAAAATGAAAAAAAAAAGATAAATACTGAATAATACATGCATATGAACTAAGCATCTCTGGAACAGTACAAAATTAAAGTCTGGATTTCAGCTTGTACACCGATCTTACCCAAGACTGTAAAGAAACCAAATGTGGACTTCACTTTTTATTACATGACAGTTATCCAGCTGATGCGCTCACAGCCAGCTGTGCATGTATTATTACTCACACACAAGCTAAAACTGCAGCAGCAGAAATTTGACAGCCACCACTGAACAGTGACACTGAACTCTCCTTCAGTTTAGCAAGATGTTTGTGTAGCTCTCTTGTTGATATATTAAATAAACATAGTGGGACTGTATCGTTGGAGGTCACCTAATTTTATTCAAATATACAGTAAACCCACATAAAATAGTACTTGCTGACTTTTTCAAAAGGAACAGTTACAGATGGAGTGCTAAAGATAATAAATAAATCCCCAGAGAACATGGAACGGAATTAAAACACAATATATCTTAACTTATTTATCATAATTTAATAGGTATACTAAATTAGTAGCAGAAAATATTGTATCTTTGCAGGACAACCTGTCATCTTTTTTCTCCTAAGGTCCTAGACACAAAATACAACATTAAATAAAACTCAGATCATGCTTGATTCTACTCACTGTATCTTGAAAAATACTGAAGCACAAAGAAACTTTGCTACTATTGGTGCTAAGCTCAGAAAAAACATTCAGTGAAATAACTTGGTTATATAAGCTTTAAAACTAATAATGACCCTCAGTTACTCTAGAGAGCATTTCACATCAATTTTGTGAAGTGGTAATATTAAATGTCACAAACATCCCAAATGTCAGTATAAGTTTCCCTTAATATTTGGTCAAAGTTTAGAAATACACGTCAACAATCCAAACTGAGCAACACTCTTAATTTTAAACTACAAATTGACATGTAGTGCCTATAATAAAATAATTATTCTAACATAAGGACATTGTTAAAATAAAAAGTTAAGTGAAAGCCCAAGTCGATTTTATCTTTTACAAAGAAGGATCCTTGTTACATTTACGTGCACTTTTATTTGACCAGTGTTAATGATAATCTAATAATCTACAATTACCATTCACTTATTTTCCCCCTTTTCCAGATGACACAGACCTTGATCTCCAGCTATGGCAAAATTATCTGGATTTAGTAAGAGAACTACATACTCTTGCACTCCTTTAAGGTGACAAGATGTCATGCTGAACTCAGCCTTCTATCACCATAAAATGCATTAAAATCCTCAGAGACCTTTAACCTCCATAATATTACAGTTGGAGTTTTACAGACAGAAGTCAGATACCTTAATTTCCTGACCTGTAGCTAGAAGATAGTGCTTTTTTGTTTCCCAGTATAATTAGAGACAAAAGACCAGAAATATCAGGGTATAAAATAAAAATCATATTACCAAAGTCATTAAGCAGGAAATGCTAAGTTGCTCATTATTTTTCAATATACAACTTGAACTGAAATTTTCATTAGTGTTTCTGGGAAAATAGGGATAACATTACTACAACAGCATATAAACGCAATAGAAAGTGAGTCTGTATTTCACGTAAGGGCTATGCCTATGCCTTCATTAAAAGAAAACAACCAACCAAACAACAACAACTTCTCCCACGCACTGCTTTTAGAATCTTGAAAGTCTCAGTGTCAAAAATAATTACACATCCTTAGAGCAACTGTAACAACTAAAAAATACTTTTTCTTCTTCTAATTTCAAAGGAGCACAGTGAGGATGTATTTTGCTTCACTGAAAGCATAGATTTTATTATCTGACACAGCTTGCTATAACAGTCTAGAATCTTTCTTTTTCTCTTTAGACCACCAAAGTAGAAAAACCTACAAAATGCAGCACTAAGCCAAACAGAAATTTACTAATCGTAAGCAAAACATTCATAAGTCTCCTCACATAACAAAGTTAAATAAATGTATTATTACAGTTAAAAAACTGCTGCAAAGCAATGTTAAGTAGTTTTCTGTTGGTAATTCATCAGTCATTCTAAAGTTTGTATATTCTAAGCTGCTTAAAAACTCTAGTACTTCAGATAGCAATTTTATTATGAAAATCTATCTTAAAATTACAAGCTAAATATAATCCCAAATTTATGCACAAGCAAATTCATTTTATCAGTAAGGCTTAACTTCTCCCTAAGAATATTTCTAACATATTCACAGTATAATATATCACAGAAAATCCATATCTGTCCCACAGATCTTTGGATAGTAGCATTACAAGATGGTAATTCATTCTGCTTGATGAGTCTATTCAATTTTATCCAGATGTCCTCCAAATTCTGATTTTTACAAATAGATTGTTCAATTGTCCACTTTGCTCTATAAAATACATGCAGCTTTAGTCTTTCCAAATTATTTTGCAGTTCTTGAGATAAAGGAAGAATCTTTTCTTTAAGCTTAGGGCTAGGGAGAGACACACTCCAGGACCTTTTCAATTTCTGGTTTCCATTAGGTGGTGGTTCTCCTTGATTCTCCGAGTTAATTGGTCTGTGATGAGTTTGTGCTTGGATTAAAGTCTGCCCATGTTTCACATGAGACTGAAACTCAAGGAGATTTTTTGTGCAGTCATAATCAGGAGGCTCTGTAACACATTCTGAAGGTGTAGAAAGCTGTTTCAATTCCTCTGCTTCCTCAGAAGAAATAACAGGTGGCTGCTTTTTTGGTTTGAGGGGAAGTCTGTACAAATCATTTGGAAACCAGGGTGTAAATCTTGGTAACTGGCGAATGGGAAACTCCTTCACTGCTGCTTCTGCAAATTTTTGCAGTTCTATTATATCTCTCTGATGTGGTCGATAATGCAAGACCACTTCCATGCTTGTACAGTACGAATCCAGTTATTCTTAAGAAAAGGAACAGTCTCTTGATTAGGATTCTCAAATCTAGATTGAAACATCTTTTTTACAAGAATTTCCTTGCCCCGTGCTGCAAAGATCAGTGGAAAACAGGACCTAAAGCAGAATTATCATAAAAAAAATAAGATACTAACGTATTAAGAAAGACATTTCTAGGATTTTTTACAAAAAAAAAGCAGCATGTAGTAAAAACAAGCAAGATACAGATTAGGACATTCTACTTTATGCAGACTGAACATCAGCAACTGTATTCCATCGTTACCAATGAACTTCAATACACTGAATATTATCTGTATGCATGCAGCTTACTCAACATTGTCCCCACTGAGTGTTCTTTTACTGTCACATCCCAACTTGCCATCTGTCATTACTCTTGCTATAGTGCTGTGATACATATTAAAAGACATACAACTGTCTATTTGCTCAAATTTAACAGACAAATCTATTTTAAAAAAAAATCAAACCGTTTTCCTCTTACATTTCAACATTTTCATCTAGGGCATATAAAGCAACTAGAAAACATGTGTATTATAAAAGCCATTCCTTCCTTCCTGAAATACTACTGACCAATACAGCAGTTTTTGAAGTCACAGGTTAAAAGGGAAGTACAATAGGCAAATTAATGTTGTCTGCCTCAATAACATATCAGAACTACACACAGTTTTAGTCTCAGAGCTTCTGAGAAACACATGCAACCATCCTTTTAGATCTTAACTGAAGGACCTCATAATTCCTTCATTTATTAGACTTCCAGAATAACTAAAAGACTCGTTAAGTCCTTAAAGACTTTATACTTTCATAAACTTTTTTCTTTTTTTTCCTTTTTTTTTTTTCCAGATTATACTGTGACATGCAGTCACCATTAAAAGGTCTCTCCAGAAAAGCCATGAAACTAGTAAGTGGGCAGAAGACTGGCTCTGAAACCTCCTACACACCTGCACTACTTTAGCCAGCTGAGCATCCTCACTGATTTAGAATGCTTGCAGAACTGAGATTTTAACCAACTATTCATTACTCCTACTTAACTAGCAGCATTTATTTTATAAACAAGAATGAAAAGTATACAAAAACCCTGTAAATATTATATCTGTTGACTGAAGGTGAAATTAGATCCAGGCTTTTCAGTGTTTCAATTGCTGACTTGCTGGTATCCAGCTGTCAGCAGAAATGATCAAATTCTTTACGGGACTCTGTTGATTTCTGTATTAATTCTGCAGGGTATGTGAGAGATGTGCACGTTCTCGCTCTCACTATTCATGACTTCTGAAACGAGGATGTAAGCCTAGTAGCTTTTCATTGAGCATGAGGTTAAAGGGGCAAAAAACATTAAAAAGGGGAAAACCAACTAAACAAAAGATAGCAGAGAAATGGAAAGGTGATTAAAACCACCCAAACCAGCCAACCAACAAGATCTTGTAACTGCTGAAAGCCTTGTGCAAAACGCAAATACACCGAACAGCCTCGATGCCCCGCCAGGCAAGGCGCACACCCGTGTGCCGGGCCCCCCGCCTCGCTTCAGGAGAGCCTCGGCCTCCCATGACCTCCCTTTACCCTCGGGCACCTCCCGCCTTGCGCCCCGCCGCCCGGCACGCCTGCCGGGCCGCTCCCTACTAGACCTTCTTCTGGAACGGCGGGAACAGACCGGAACCGACACAGCGTCTCACGACCGGTTGGCAACCCGGAGCCGGCGCCGCCTCAGCTCCCTGCCCCTACCGCGACGCCCGGG